>UCOH01004737.1:0-89417 GCA_900474275.1 Synergus japonicus | reverse complement strand
TTGTATGTGTGTGCCCTAATGTGGCCTAAGCTCAGGTGCAGGATAAGTCCCGGGACGAATCCCTAGGTTAGGCTTTTTAGCACCGGGGCGGTATGAATGAGAACCGTGGAGTGAGAGTGTTTGGTATGATTCTTGTTTGAATTTTTAAATATAGCTAGGAGTTAGGCAGGTAACTTTTTTCTGGAATGAATGATTAATCTTAAGTAGGTAGAGAGCCAGGGTAAAATATTTCCTGCAAGCGTTCAATATTTTACTTTGGATTAATTTAATAATGTTTCAGAAATATATTTTGTAGGTTGGACAAATTATCCTTCAACTTATAAAACTGTTCATCTGATAACACTATTAAATAGTATCAAAATCAATGCGTTTCGTTGATGAAAATCAGAGTGCCCGAGATAATAGATGAATTCAAGGAAATATATCTTCTTTTCTTGTTTTTATTTGTTAATTCGAAAAGGAATCTCGAGCACAAACCATCAAAAATACAATCTTTACCTTCCACGTTAGCCACTATGATGATTTATTGTATTTTTTATTTACCTGAATGCTATGTTTTGTATGCTTTCAGGATTTTTATAAATATTTTAAACCAACGATAATTATTGGGTGGGATAAAGAGCATTCGTTTTTCGTTCCTGTTTTTCGATAAAAACGGAACTAACACTCTTGCTTATTATTTTTCTATTGAAACTTCGTTTTTCGTTCCTGTTTTTCGATAAAAACGGAACTAACACTTTTCTTTACTATTACATTTATTCACTTACAGTATTAATTTTATTCTCCTGTTTATTTTTGTACATTTTTTTAAAATCATTGTTTGTATCTTTCAAGTGTTTAGCTTATTTTTGTTACGTAAACCTGAAATCTTCGATGCTCCATCACAAGTAAGTAAATTTTTCTTTATAATATAATTATTATGGAATGAAATTATTTAAACTTCTTTTTTATTGTAGTAAAACTAAATATTAGGTCATTATATTTTCCAATGAAAAGATACTGATTCTTTTTATATTTTCAGGTGACAAATCATTACAAGCCAAGTATATATTTCTCTTATTTTGGATATAAATATTGGATGTTGGAAGATGGTGATTGAGGATGTACCAAAACATATGAAGTTTTTTCGAAATTTGCTTCTATTGTCCTGGATGATTATTTCAACAATGTAAGTGCACTCATAATGAATAATTTAAAACTTTTTAATCTTAGAAATTGCGTGCCAAATTAAATAAGTCATTAACGGAGAAATCATCAGTTTTTTCTAATATATTTTTACGTTCATTGATTTAATTTTATAATTTTCTTACTTCTCTTAAAGTACAGACTATGAAAAGTAAAATTTATTATCTAAGCGCATTTTCAAGCTTGAGATACGTTAATTCTTTATTAATGAGTTTTGGGGAAATTTTTTTATGATTATCTGAAAGAATAACAAGTAATAATATAAAAGATGGTTTTATTAGCCATAACAATATAATTGTTTTCCGCCGGATAAGAGGTAATAATAATACATTGTAAAGAAAAGTATATAATCTTAAAATCATGAAAAATAAGAATATATACGAAATTTGCATTCACATTTTGTGAACTCTAGTAAATCTACACGTTTATAATACTTTCGTGCCTGTAATTTTCCTACTTTATATAGAATGGACAAAACATATTTCGAAAAATATTATCTTTGGTAGCCTTCTGTAACTCTTTACTTAGCACTCAAAGTTCCACATTGTATATTATGTATAATAATAATTACATTAAAAATAGAAGGACAGAGTCGGCATAATATTCATAAAATCACACCAAATTTATTTAATAACACGTTCTAAATTGAAAATCTCTTTTGCAAGGTCGTAACGATTAATTACAATTATTTTCAAGGGCAAGTGGGGGCTAAACATTCAACTATTTTTAGGTTGGTCCCTTTCGATCTACTGATTCATTTGTAGTTTTTTATATAATTATAAGAACGGATTACATAAGTTTTACGTAACTTTTCCAAAAAAACTTATTCTCAAAAATATTAGATTCCCTTTTCACAATTATTGATCGGTCGTTCTTTTGTAAAATTGAAAAAATAATTAAAACAGTTTTAAGGATCCATCAAGTTTACAGCAGAGGGGGTCAAATTGCATTGATATTCCCCAAAAAGCATTGCTGCCAACCATCTGTATTGCTCGTCCTTTGAAGCTCCTGCGAGAGTGTAACCAAAATAAGGATTTTCCTTACATCTGCAACAAATATGAATTTTCAAATTGTCCATCCAAAATTTTTAATTATATACAAATTTATTTTCAAAGCTTAACTCACCTTGTTGGTTTATTATTTTTCATAATGAAAGTGATAGACCATCTGGAAAAAAAATTTTACTATTTATAGATTATGTTTCTTTTTTTTATATTATATAATTACATATATAGAAACAATCTATATTTACCCCATCTGTGGATTCCTTTTTGGCTCGTGGCCCACATACCAAATGATGTCCTCTATTCTCCACTCGTGCAACTTTACCGAACAAACTTTATCTTTATAACAACAAAGCTTCGCTTGACTGAACTCAAACAAATAATTTTTGAAGTGCTTCGTTTTCATGTCCGCAAACTTCAGTTCACCTGATATTGTCATCGGGGGTTTCACCTGAAAAATAATATTTTATAATTATTTTAATTACTAATATGATATTTTAATATGAAATCTGAAAAGTTTAAATTAAAAATATCGCTATTTTGTAGAAACGGAAATTGCGACAAGTCTCATTTTTCGCGTTGCAAAGCTAACATTGGCAGCGTTTATGAATGCGTAAATAATTGATATATAACACATTCTAAACCTACGAAGCACTCGGTGAAGTCCAATTAGAGTACATCCTGTTTTTCAGTGAGTATTTCTTTCATCTCCTAACTCACGCAATCTGATCTGCTCTGTACTAGTAAATAGTGGGAAAGTTTCACCCTCGCAATGTTTTGTATGACTCTGAACCTTTTTTCTTTAATTAATTTACGCTTAGTATTTAATTTTTAATTCTATTAAATTTTTTAATTATCACGTCTACATGTGAAACTTACTAAGGGAACAATATCCTTGTAAAGTCTATCCTTTTTGAGAATGAGAACATTGTCTTTCCTGTCTTCAGGGTCCCAATAGCCCCACCTGGCAACCGCTTCTAAAACTTTTTCACTATGATGAAGAGGTCGTTCTAAGGAACCAGATAAATCATGTTCTTCTAAACATAATTCATGAGGTGCATAACCAGCTTTATCTCCTAATTCTCGACAAACGTCGAAGGCAGTTTTTTGAGGTCCAATCTGTAAAAGACAAAAAATGTTATTAAGGTCTCCCTCCTTGGAAAATAAATTCCAATGAGAAATATTTGAAAAAAAATAATGTATTCACCGTGACATTAACACATTCTCCCTCTCTTGACAGAAGGTAAATCCATATCTTCAAATCTCCCGAAGGAGCACCTCGAAGTCCATTATTGGAAACATGATGACGTTCTAATACTTCCAAAATTTTGGCTTCTTTCTCAAGATCAGCGGGAGAAAGTTTGTACAATTTCGGATAAAGACGAATTAAATCAGCAACAACTGTCGTTTCTGATTTGTTCCAATCTTCTGCACTATTGCCACCAGCGTGCATTAATGTCGGACCCCAAATTGCAGAAATATTGTCGATAGTCATCAAATTTTTCGAGCTTTTTCGAGTAAGGCAGTGAAGGTGTTCGAGGATTCTGTGCAGGGTAGGTGTGGCAACTGGGTCCAAATTTGATAGAAGTTTTCGATAGGTTGTTACCCTTTCATCATCACTGGAAAGTTCTGAAAAATGTCGAAAATTATTTAAATGCTAGAAGCCTCCCATCTGAAAATTCCTGTACGACTCAGATTCTTTATAGATTCATGAGCAGAATAATTAGCGAAGAAGATTAAATAATTAATTCTAAATCATAGTTGTAAAAACGAATCTGATTTAGCTAGAAACCGTTTAGTCTGAAAGTAAATTGAAAGTTGCCGTGTCCTTCGATGATCAGTAGACAAAGTATGAATCATCGCCATCGCGATTCCCGGTTGGACGAGCAATTGGCACGATCGTTCAAATCGCAGTCGCATACAGAGTTCAACGTTCTCTTGTTAACTTATTAAATGCAGTACTGACTGGTTTACGGAAGACCTAATAATCACCCTTTTAGTAATCATTCCAAAATTCAATTATTTTCAATTGAAAATAACTTTCTTTGTTGATCGTTTAACTATAACATTTGTGGTTGAAAATTTACTGTTTTGTTTGGAAAGTGAACTATTCTGTTAAAAATGTATTCCTTTGCTTGAAAATTCAATTTTTTAAGCTATTTCTCTTTCATTAAAGTAACTCGAGAGATAAATGAGTAATTTGTCTACTAATTGACCAATTACATAATTTTCATTCAGACAAATTAATACAATATTAAGAAATATACAAAAAAATCTCATTACGAAAAAT
Source organism: Synergus japonicus (assembly GCA_900474275.1). Lineage (NCBI taxonomy): Eukaryota > Metazoa > Arthropoda > Insecta > Hymenoptera > Cynipidae > Synergus > Synergus japonicus. Next base: position 84,938 of record UCOH01004737.1, on the reverse strand, counting down.
CAATTAGAATATTAAAGTTATAATGCATAAAGTACTTTCTAATCGTTCTGCCAATCGAGTCTGCTAATTAACTCCTCTAACTACGTGGAGTCAAATGCCTTCGAATAGAATTTAACTACATACTCGGGTCTGGGTTATTATTCTTCTCGTTGATAAATTCTATAATAAAGTGTGTTCTTACCTGTGGCGCGACAAAGTGGATCATGAATTTTTGATGGGAATAGCGGTTCAGGCAAATCTCGGAGAAATCTCCTCAAAACGGTTGCTACATCGTGTTCAGAGTAACAGTCTTTAGTGACTTGAGTAGCCCAAGCATCTCGCCTGAAAGCTTCCAGTAATCGCACAACCGCACTGCTTGATCCACTACGACGATAAATGCCCTCTGACATGATTCCTGCAAGAAAGGAAAAGATTAATATCGTTCTCTATTAACATTCGGATACTGCATCTAGTACTTCCTTTAATGACATACATTTCCTTCAATTCTTCTTTAAGTTTAACAAATTCAATATATACATTTTAATTAGTTTCTCTTATTAAGGTTTGAAGTTTCATCTCTTTTTAAATCATCTCAAGTATCTTCTAAAAATCGAAGATTAGTAAACGAAGTTAAAGTTTATTGTAGCGTAGCTGCTTAACAGTTATAACACACCCGTTCTCTCTTCCCTCGGATCACAGATCTTTTTTCCCACGAGAATCTTTTAATGCGCTGTATGTGTGTCACGAGGCCACAAGATCAACAAGCTAACAACTGATATTAAACTGTGTGATCTACAGATAATTCTGAAATTTTAACAAAATAGTCTTACTGATTTGAAAAATAATTAACTCTACATTTTTAGCATTTGTTTCGTTTTAAAAAAGTGGTTTAAATCACAATGAGAAAAAGGAACGCCAGTGATTCATTTCAGAATGAATTTTCTGCTGAATCAATCTCAAAATGAGGCAATCGGAATATTGTTCATTGCCTAAGAATTTGTGAAAGAATTTCTTTCTTCTTTTTCATCAGGAACTTCATATCAAAGTGGATCAAAGTAAACGTCTCGGCATCAATGATAACATGAAATTCAAACAATAACAAGAATATATAATTGCAAATATTTGAAAGATAAAGTTATTATTTGTTGATCAATAGCACTTCATTGAAGATTAGTAAATAATATTGTGAATTGTGGACTAAATTAATAAGAAAAAAACACCGAAAAAGTGCACTTTGCGAAAAGTGATATATTTACATCCTATTCCCCGATATTTTACCGGTTGGACATTTCCGGAAACTCACCATGGGCGTAAATGAAGTTGATGCATTTATCGAGAATAACAGGCACGTTATCTTGATTAAGTTGTTGCTGGTCCAGGGCTGGTCCACAATTGGTGGCTGCTTGATATAAAGCGTGTCTCCAAGCTGCAGCTTCAGTGGGTAAAGGAGCTGCCAAATGAAGTGCACCTGTGCCTCCAGAATCAACAACTACCACAGGAATGTTTCCAGCTCCAAATTTTGGACCATCTTGTTCTCTTAATACTGATAAGCATAAAAAAAGATATTTTATTCGCGATATTTCAAAATTAATGTAAATGTTGATTTTTATATTACAGTTTTACCACAATTTATAATTGCTGCTTTATTTTTAAACATGAACTTTATATGATCTATTTGTAATTTAATACATGATATTCAAGATGAATGAAACTTGGCAGATGTTGGAAATGTAAAACCGAGGCTATATTTGCATTTTGCGAAACGTCTTATCATTTAAGAATGTAGATATGTACATAGAATGTATGATTCACCTATAATATCTCATAATACATTTCAGCTGCGCAATCGGTACGCGCAGACATTGACAATAATCACCATAATTAAGGTCACGTAGTACAAAAATTACGTTTACTCTTTTGTATAAAATATTTCTTAATTCACAAGATCTATTTATAAAGGTAATATGGATACATAATTTTATATTGAAAATCTTTTCTTAGATTTTAAACTTCTTTCAATATTTGATACGCTCTTCACATTTTCTGTTTACTTAGTTTTTTTGTATTTTTTTTTTTTTGTATTAAATTGTATAACTGTTAACTGTGAGAAATTTCTAGATAATTGGACAATTGTTTGGATGGCGTGATATTGGTTGGTCAAAATTTAGTCAATAAGCTTTTATTAAATGCACGTCTCAAGGTTGAATTAATACAGAATTTACGACTATTTTTTGTTTGCGCATCCTGTTTGCAATCAGAGGTCCAACGGGATTTTTCAGGCGCATCGAATCGATTTTTTTTATTTGTGCAAAAAGTATACTAGGCCATCTGCTAATTTTTTTTTCTTTTATTTCTTTTAATGATTCTATCTTATTCTATTATAAAATTTTTTTATATTAGATGGATTAAAATGCAAAATTTATTATGGATTCATATGAGACTATGAAAATAATTGATCATTAAATTCCTTTAAAGTGGCTACCAAACAAAAATACATTTCATATTGAAGACTTACCTATACACCGTGCTTTTCTGAGATCAATTTGCACTAAAGTAACGGGATCCAAAGTACGAGAATAAACCAAAGTTCGTTGTTGCAAAAGAACCCAGGCAGGAAACCATGAGCCCGTGACGCCTTCCTGAAAGAAAAAGGATTCAAGATTTATATTTTGCGACTTTTAATTATTATCGTTAATTACTCAATTCTTTTTCTTCATTTAAACAATTTTCTTTTAATATTCTTCAGAGATTATTTCTCTGAGGAAAAATTCTGAATTTTTTATTTAATGTTTTCATAAAAATCTTTCCATCTACTTTATTTTTAGTATGCAAACATACGCTGGGAAAAATATTTGCTGTGCTTGCTCATAATGGAATTTGCAGCTTGTGTTCTTTTTGCTGCTCCAATATTTTTTGCATAGTTAAATCACGTGCTTTTCTTTTTTAAATTAAAATTATAGTATTTTTTTAACAACCGTGCATTGAAGAATTAAATTTACCTTTAAATAGGCCCAACCTGCCCTAGTCAACAACGAGGTGTATTTAATGGGGAATACAGGTGTTATAGCTTCCAAAATTCTTTGGGCCCAAATTCTTCTTTCAGTAATACCTTTTGCATAGAAAACATGAACATTAGGCCTTCCTTCGCAATGAATTGCTATGCAGTGTACATTTTCACCATCGACTAGTCTGAAAATTAAAAAGAAAATTCATTCACAAAAATCTTTTAAGGTATAAGTGAAATATCTCAAGTTACTTATTTATTAGAAATAAACTATACTAAAATTTGATATGAATTGAATCTGTGGCTATTCTATGTCGCCCTGATACTATAAATTAGAGTGCACTTCCTTAACGAAAAGACTTATTCCGGATGTGGGTTATAATCACATTTTTGATGATGATGTAAATATATAATAAAATATTGATGCGGGTAGTAATTATAAATTATAAAATGGGTATTTAAAATCAATATGTATTAATAAATTAAGATAAATTACAATAAAAAGCGATTTTATGTTCAGAACTTCAAACTGTGAATGGAGAACTAAAGGTCTTCTAAAGACCGTGAAAACTCTGATATCAGGAAATTCAACAAGTTCAATAATAGAAGCTTTTATCTATCCAGATAAAATATTAAACCCACTTCCGCATTTTATCTAAAACTAAACACCACTGAATGAATCATTGATTTTCTTTCAATTTTACTTAACTCCACATCTATATTACAATTATAGTAAATAAAGATAGACAACAATATTTATTAGAGTTATAACTTACTTAACATCTTGAAGCAAATGAATGCTGTGTACCGTCTCAAGGTTGATGATCTCTTTCGTATGGGACATGCTTTTATCACTATAAAACGAGAGTTTCTGATCCGCCAAAACAGCAGCTCTCGAAACCAAATCCTTGGCTCTCTCAATACCAACCCCAGATCTATAAACAATACCCCTATGGCTTGGGGGATTTTGGCTCCCCAAAGAAGTCTTCGGTCTCTCTAATTTCTTCGAATTAACACTTTTCACTGGTACTTCAACAGCCTCTTTATTCCTAGACAAAAGTTTGCTTCTACTTTTCACAAAGTTCATCATGTTCGGTTTCATAAACCTCTGCATAACACTTGATCTCTTCTCCTCTGAAACCTTAACCACCGAATCTGAACTATTTGAACTTGAAGAATTCCAAATCGCTTCTTCCACAATGTCTGAAATTGATTTGGAACCAGAAGAAGAATTTTCTCCTTTATCTTTGACAATTTGTTTTCTGGGTGGAACGGCAGGTTGTTTCCTGGAAGCCAGATGTACTAATTTTGGTAGAAGAGCAGGATTTTTTTTCGTAGGAATTTTCTCCGGTGTTTCAACCATTTCAACCTCATCATATTCATTTTTTGGCAAAGAATCGAATCTTCTCGGTGGAGCTGGTGGGGTTGCTGGCACTTCATTTCTTACAACTGGATCTTCTCTTGAATTTTCCTCTTCTTCTTCCCTCAAATCATTTGCACTTCCACCACTACTTGTTGATTCGTTGTTCTCCAAGATGGCTTTTAGTAGCAGTAAATCGTTACTTTCGTAATTACTGTAAACGTTATCTTCAGTCTTGGCGAAGGGGTCGAACTCGAATAACACAGACTTGCTTTGCTCTCTCCCTGAACCTATATAGATATACGAAATTTCAGAATTAAGGGTATGTGACAATTATTATATAAACAAATTTAGATAACCGGGCTTTCTTTCTATCATTTTTACTTTTTCAAAAAAAAAATAATAACACTCGACAAAAATCTTGAAATTTAAATCTAATTCCTACCTGATGGAGAATTGTCTTCTTCTTCATTAGAGATGTTCTTCTTTAAGAACCAATTTTCGTACAAGGAATTCTGCAGCGAAATCTGACTGACATTGGAATTGCAAGAGATCCTCTCCATAATTGGTGACTCTTTCTCATCTTCCTCGGCACTTGATATTCTATCCAACTCATCCACTCCATTACTCTTATCCAATTTCCCAGAAGTGGCAACATCATAAAACGTCCATGAATCCGACCTGGATAGTCTTTTCGCCACCTCCTGACTCCCATGAATGTCAGACATATTCAAACTGTGATCAGAATCACTACCCTGATTCTGGGCGAAATTTAACAAATTAAAAGCTTCAGGAAAATCTCGTTCAGCTCGTTCCGAGAAAGTCGAACTAAGAGTGTCGTATCTGCTACTGTTACCGGAAGTGACGGACTGCAGTTCATCATAAATTGACTCATCAGGAAGTGGAGGAGGAGGATAAACAGGAGGTGGAGGACTATATCTTGCACCGGTAAGGTCCTCTTCATTTTTGACGCTTTTCAAATTATTTCTCAGAGGACTGTAAAAAGAAAGCGTGCTGAATATGTCGTTAGCTGGAAGGGACGTACAACGATCTTCTTCAATTGGATCCTTGACCTTCGTTTCAGGTTCTTGAAGCTCATCCTGATTCAAGGAAGCCAGGCGACGAGTTATCAGATTTTTTACAGATTTTTCTAATCGAATACTTGCGTTCCGAGTACTAGAAATCACTGCTCGACCCTTCACTGTCATCTTTTCGGAAATCTCATCCTTGTATTTTTTTGAACCGGTGCTCAAGTTCCTGAAGAATTCAGATCGTGTACCTTTTGATTCTGGGATAGATTTCGACTCATCGCTCTTTCCTGATTGACTTGATTCACTCGAACTTATGGATCTTGCAGGGAGGCAAGGTACTTGTAAAGTCCTGGGGGCTGGTACTGGAGTTGGTCGATCCGAAGTAATTGATCTGGGTTTTGGCACTGGTTTCACCTCCATTTTAATTTGTGTTTTTCCACAACTTTAGATTCGAGGCTTCATCTTCTCTCAGTTATCAAATTAATTTCACCAAAGAATTATCACATTAAGATTGATATGGAGATTTAGAAAAAATTAATTTATTATCAAGATTCGCGATTTATTGACACAATATAGTATTAGTTACTTCATTGCAGTAGACACTCAAAGATTCTCAGAATTAAAGAACTGATGGCACGTTTTCTAAATTGTTTATGCAATATTGCTCAGTCCTGGAGTATGAATCACTATCTCTGTTTTCAATTCCCTAGGCGTACTTCCGGTTGGAGAGGAACTTATTTTTTTAGTATAAATATAATAGATGACTGGCAGATTTTAATATTTGTCAGGTGAAGGTAAACTTTTTGATGAAATTATCATGAAAACATTGATATTGGACTGCTTTTTGTATCTCTGCTGAAAAGAAAACAAAAGCGGTGATAAGAGTTTATTATCAATTAAACGACGACAGTCAATGATTTTATTTATAATTTCTCTGAAAATTTTTCTTTCTTTAAAAACTGAATTAAATTTATTAATTTAATTAAGTTCCGTAATAATTTTTACGCATGGCTCGCAAAATAATTTTCAGGCGCAATTGGACTATGCCATTTATCATGTAGCGAGAGTTGCAACTATAATTGATAAGGAGTTTTAATCGACTGCTTGAAAATACCTATTATATAATATCAGTTATCTTTTAAGCGCACTAGTAAAATTTATGAACCAATTAAAAATTTAACAAAAAAATGGGTTGGCAATATTCATTCTAGCATAGAATATTATATATAAATTCAGAAACAATATAATTGTTAAAAATTTACTGGTGCTTTTTCTTAAATAAAAGAAAAACAATTTATAAAGATTATTACCTTTTGTTTTGTTTATAAAAATACTGACGGTACTCAGATTTTATTTGTTACGAAGAAAATGCATATAAATGTATTCATTCACAATTTTATACATAATTCGAAAATTCCAATGAAGAAACTTGATTAACTCAATTGATTCTAAGGATATTTATGTAGTAAAAACAAAAATAATCAATTTGAATAATATATGTTTTATAGTATACAATTTGTCATTTGGAATCATAGAGTCATAACGTGTGTCCTCATTAGTGTTAAGAATTTCATCAACCTCTCATTAACATTTACTTTATAAAAATAAATAGGATAGGAAAATAAAACTTTAAGTTATAATCTAAATAAAATCTAATAAAAAAACAAATTATTTTTAATGAACTGGTAATAAAAGAATAAATTAATTATTGAAGTATAAATCAATCCTTTCAGTGCATTTTTTTTACATGACTCGTAATTTTGTAAGTAGTTCACAAAAGAAGCATTATATTTTTCTTTTCTTGTTTTAATAATTTGAATTTCTGATATCTAACAGAATAAATTTCAAGTATATTTCTATTTTCATTTCGAAAAGAATGTTATATTCTTTAAAATCCAAGTCAAAATCTGCAAAAATGAAAACTCTACAGTATTTGCTCACAAAAAAAAAGTCTTCCCATTTACAAAATTCTGAAAGCAACCGACAAACATGAATTCATGAAAGTATGAATCAGAAACCCACCTTGTCACCTGGCCATTGATCCTCGTCTCTGTCATGACCTCTCTCCAAATTGCTTCTCTTTTTTCCACTCAGTCTCTAGAAAAATCACGTACACAAACCGACATACTCCAACTTTTTTAAATTCTTATACACCAACCAATCCATTCACAATGGGCGGAATTTAAATTCGTTTAGGTCAATAATTCCAAAATACTTAGAGGTACCAACACTAGTCTTCTTTCATTTAATTATTATTCAGCACAATCAGCTGAAATTGAAACACCAGACAAACAGATTAAAATCCACTACTCAAAAAGCCACATTCTTAATCGTTGATGAATCTGCAGAGACTCTGACGCATTCTCTTCATTTCTCAGCACTAATCCTTGATTAATTCTATTCGACTCAACGCAATAAAATCAGCATCACTATAAAAACAATTCCTCGCATCGACTGCATTTTACACTCACAAAAAACATCTGACAAAACATCACATATCACTTTCTTCTCAATTATGGTGTTATGTTTGAATATAAGGTTTGAAACAGTTTCTTGTACCGGGTCAATCAACTCGCTTGCTGTTATAACTCTTGATGAACATTTCAGGCTGATCTTGACAGCTGTTCTGATTTCAATGCAAACGAAGGAATTGCAAGTGAACTACCCACTCGAATTTATGCACGGTAATTTTATTTTATCTGTGTACTGAAGTGAGAGTCCCAAGGCTTTTGGAATAAGGAATTGTCGTTCTGAGACTGTAGGACCGTGGGCTTGTTCGTTGGCCCACGATAAGATAATCCCGAGGCCTTTGTTGCCTGGACAACACTGAAGTCTACTAGCATAGCATTCGCTTAGCTCGCGCATCGCCCACACCTCACCAACAGTCAGTGAATGTGTGTTCTCTCCTCTCCCCCTTCCACTTTAAATGGCACTCCCACTCCTATTGGAAATTGTGTTGAGCCCAACTGCATGGTTGAAGTCTGAAACTCTGAACTGAAGAGTGAACACACTCTTGCATGGCACTCTTATAGTCTCTCACTCTACAGAGGACCTGTTGCAGACCAGAGCACCGTCTTCAACAATGCGATGCTGCACATGGTCTACCAGGTCCGAATGCCTTTGTCGGAACCACCAGTCGGTCCATTGGCATCCATAAATAACATCTTATACCTGCTTCTACGTGACCTACCCTAAATCCCATCATAGAAAATTACACGAAAACTCTTAAAAAGGTTCTTGTGGGAACTTCGCTTCTGATTTAAAAACCTGCCATGGAATTTTCCGTCGAGCAATTACCTAGTTCGACTCTCATTTAGGAGCTAGAATCCACTTCGAACTATACATTTAAAGCACAGTTGACCAAATTAATATTTTCTATTTTGGACACTCTAAGTCTAAGTGATAGTGACTTAAAATAACGTCTCATATGCACAACCAGGATCCGGAAACCACAAATCCGGACCTGATGAACAGAGAGGAATGAAACAGAAGGGGAAAAAGAGAAACAGACATGCCTTCCCCACCACTCACACACGTATTCAAATGCATTTATACAGGGAAGAATAATCACATGAGCGACCGACTGATGCAAGCCATGTCAGTTGCCTTGCTATTTTTAGTATTTTTATGCTTAAAATAAATCATTTATTAACTTAAAGTAAACTTTAATATCATGTACTCACAATCACTGAAATAAACTTTGTTCGCTAGGAAATTAAATATTTATATAATATTTGTCAATGTCTTTATGTCTTTACATTATCTCGCTTGATTAAAAATCAATCGTGTGACCGTCAATTTAATATTATCCTCATGCATTATAAAACGTATATATTTAGTTAGCCGTTCTTATTTAGTAAATTGACATGAATCATTGGCATTTTTATACCTAAACAACGAGTTTAGTCAGTGATGTTCAATTTACCCTTTAAAAATGTACTCAGACCACTATTCTAGTAATAGAATTTTATTGCAATGAAAGAAAAAAGTGTTCTAGTTCTTTAAACTCATTCTTTCAATTATGTATTTGCACTCCTTTATAATGAAACGTCAGTTGACTTAATTTGAGGATTAATTTCGGTTTCAATTTTCTTGTCATGCATGGGTAGAGAAATGTTCAACAATCGAGGATTGGGGAAGCTTTAATAGGAGAAAATAATTTGTCACTCCCACGCATTCATATATATACTATACATTTATAGTAATTGAATAACCCACACTTCTACAACTTTACATTGCAATCCGCAGAAGGATCAAATCAAACTCCTTCCCCTGTGATTAAATTTTCAAAATGAATACACTTGTAAAATATTTAAGTGCGCTTGAAATTTCTATGGTGCTTATGGAAAAAGTGTAAGATAGTTTGACGTTTCCGGATTAGAAAAAGACGTAGAAGGCGTTGAAAACGGACTCTGAGAATGTGCTGCAATTTCATTGAATTTTGGAACAGTTAGCATCTCCTGAGGATTAAAAGTGTCGTAAAACGAGTCCTGAATTTCGTGCATGAATTTTACGTGTCTCTGCAAATTATCAGTTCTTGTACTTCTATAATTGCAATATGGACAACGATTAGGATCCTCTTCGGTGTGATATCGACGATGATTAATTAACTGTAAACAGTAATTATCCGATTTAATAATATAAACAATACTTATAGACATTGCATTAGGATTTTATAGTTAAAATATTTTCAGATCGACCTGTGATAGTCGACGCGTGCGGACGATACAAATATCGCAGCAGTAGTATTCACCATCGTAATGCGTTTTCATGTGTATCATCAGTCCAATTTCTGAGGATAGGGCAACTTTACAGACGTCGCAAATTACCCTCTTATCGGTCGATGTTGCTTCTTCATTAGCATGTTCCCTCAAGTGACTCTGCAAATCTTCTTCAAACGAGCTTTGATAGGAGCATAGAAAACATCGGTACTTCGTTTCCCTGGTCTGACATCTTTAAAGTGACAGAAAGCAGACAAATATATTATTTCATATCCAAAATCTATAAACTATATTAATTAGAGACAAATTTATGTAAGCGTAACTTAAAGTGCAAGTATAACCTTTTACATTGAAGTGCCATATGAGTTTCGAGTTGACTCGTACTTCTCGTGAAAAAGCTACAGAAGGAATTAGGACAAATTAGCATTTCATCGTTAATATTTTTGGCTAGTGAGGAATGAGACTCTGAGATTTTATTTTCTAAGTTTAATCTCAAATGTGCAATCGTTTCTGCAAACGTATAAGAATATCCATGATGGAGTTCTAGATTTGCAATGCTTCTATCAGACCTTGAAAGAAAATTAATAAATAGATATGGCTAAAAAGTAGGAATAGAAAAAATTTGGACTATTTCATTACAAAAAAAATGTTTTCTTTACTTCTCAGTATCTGACAAGATAACGGAGTGACCACTATTTAACGGGATTTTGGATATTTCTGTAACTTCAGTGCAAAGATTTCCCAACATTGTTGGATGTTCGTACTGAATCGAGTTATTTAATACATTCGTGAAATTTCCATTCTGAAAAAATATAAATATTTCAGAATTGATTAGCACAGTGGCCCTTAGCGATGAACCTTTCCAAAATTTGCAAAAAAAAGTTAAAGAACATCACCATTTTTCTATGTTTTCGAAATTCACTTAAGGAGATCACTATTTCATCTAAAAACCTAACCAACACTTTAGTACTTTTAGTTTTTAAACTGAACCGTCGAAGACTTTTAGATGTTGTTCTTACGGGTACGCAAACTAGACTGAAAAATTGAGACTTTTATATGGTCTTTTGTTCCATGGAAACGAAAGGCGAAAAAGAAAATAGTGGGAGACATTCCCTTCCTATAGAGTTACATGTTACAAGTTTCTAAGGTTTTTAATTAGGTTCTAAGGGTTTTATAAAGTTATAAGGAAAGTGAGTTGAAGGTATGGAAGGCACTAAGTGCTTGGTCGAGTACTTATAAAGCAAGAAGCCACAGCAATTTAATAACAATTTTAAAAGAGTTTTCTCTTAGAATAATTTCGATGGTTCAATGACTAATTGAGACATTTTACCTCGTAGTAATAAGTTTTTACAACACAGTCAATTTTATTAGGCTTTGCATCCAATCAGAAGCCAAGTGGAGGTGAAGAGGCACTGTCGATTGGTTACAAATCATAGTAAAATCTACTTTACAGCAAAACTATTAAATTGTAGATTCGGAATAAAAATAATATTACCATGCGAGGAGGAGGAATTTTCAAGGAAGAATACAAAAAAAAAACACGGCTTTTCTACTTTCTAGATGACCGGAGTAATGAAAAAAACAGTACGAGCAATTTTATTGAAATCTTTATTGTTTTATGACTTAGTTGTACCAAAGTCAAACAGTGACTTTGGCTATACAAATCGGCATACCCTCATACGTAGATTCTTTAATCGGGTATCAACAGAAATAAAATTCTTTTTCAGTTATGTAAAAATCTGTAATTATCAATTATGAAAAGATATTTCATCTTTAAGTATGTAAATTTTATGTTAATTTAAATTTAAATCTATTGTACAAAGTAACTCAAAAATTCTACTTAAGAATTTCCAGTTTTTTTTTCATTTTTTAAATTAAAACTCACCTCATATTCTTTTTATGGAGAAATTTATTTTAATACTTTCTGTTCACACCTGATTTCTAGAAAAAATATCGCAGAGAAGTTATACCTTAAATCACAATGGCGACAAGTTTTTTTGTTATTTGTTAAAGACCATTACGTATTGTGCGGAATTTATGGTGTTTAATTCCATTCATCATATCACCAATGAGTGAAAAAAAATTGAAAGCAGTAATTTTAGACAATGATTTTTTATAAAGAACTAAAGACACTTTTTGGTACTGCAGTAACTTTTACTCTTTTCTACTAAGTTATTTTTCAATAATAAAGAAAATATGACGAAAATTTTAGTTTCAATTTTCTTGTCTCTCATGAGTGACATGCATTTTCGCAATCTATGCACACTGAGAGCAATTAAGAGAGAGGGTTGAGAGAGAAAGACAAGAATATAGATAAATGTGGAACAATTGAGGTAAAGGATTGGAGGAAGCTGTAGCTGGAGAAAATAATTTGGCACACCCACGCATAAATATTATACGAACATTTATAGTAATTGAGTAACGCACAGTTTTCCATGATTTGTGGAGATTGCGATTCGCAGAAGGATCAGTTCAAACTGAAAATAAGGAGCCTTCAATCAATTTTTAAAAATTTTACCTAAACAATAATGTATTTACGTATAAATACTTATATCTATGAAATCAATCGTTCTTGATTGTTAATTGAAAATATTTCATTGATTCAATAAAATGATTTTTTTTTTTTTTGATTGACGACTCTTATTTGTTCAGTCTGAGTAAAAATGGGGTACTATACTATAGACGGAAGCTTTTAAAAATGCACAGATTTCCTCTCAATTTTTTTGTGTGTAGAATGTTAGGTGTAATAGTCATTACATATATCTATATAATATATTATATGTAATACTCATTACATTTTAATTTAAATAGCAAATATATTATCACATTTAGATTGTATTAATGTTAAGACGTGTTCCTTTCACGAAAATCCTTTACTTGAATTTCACGCTCAAAACCAAAACGAAAAGTATAATAGCATAAAAAGAACCTAGAAACCAAGGCAGTGTTTATAATTATAATTTCCAAAAATATATGTTACCTATAACTGTTTTTCAAAAATCGGAAGAAACGTTTTCCGCCAATTTTGAACGTGATTTCATTTAAAAGATCTCTCAAAACGTTAAATCTAAGAAACATTAATATAGAATATATTATCATGTAGTTTATGTAAGGTATAAGTCAGGACACTTACGATCTACAGCAAAATTTCAACAGTTAAAAGATTGTAACAACTAGCTTTTCTCCATTTCCTTGGTGAAAAAAATCTCATTTTCAATATTTTTAAGAGCTTTTCTTCACCAAGGCGCGAACCTCGACTGATTTTCCAAGGAGGAAAAATTTCCCCGAAACCTTTGTTTTTCTTTGGCACGTAATGTTTCATTAAATTGTGGCACAACATTTATAATATAATAATAATTATGTTAATATAATGAGTCTGCAATTAATATACAATCATTCTATAGAATATGCGATATAGTTATACAGAGGCAACCAAATTGCAAGCCGGGGAAGTCTAGCTGTTTTTTATTGTTTCCATCTTAAATCTATTTAATTTCGTTGATTGAATTACTTAAGATGAATCCGACCCATTATTACTAAAGGATCTATAAAATTGAAACCATCAACTTAACATTAGTTACTAAAACGAAATATATAATTGTTTTTTCTTTAAATAAATTCTATCGCATCGGCCAATGGTTAAATAAAAATCTCACGTTACATTATATTGCAAAGTGCTGAAATTTGCATTGCTTTTTATGCGATTGACATTATACAATAAAGGTTTTTGCCTCTTTTTATCGGCGGCTATCGTTAACAATTGTTGTTGCTCGCCTTGTAAAATCATTGCGTATAAAATTGCGCGCTGAGCCGCAATACAATAAAACCGCGTACAAATATAAAATATCATTTCGAATACAATATATATCAAAAGCAAAAAATTATCGCACCCGAAGTTTCATTATTCATTATTGCTATACAGATGTACACATATAGTTAAATATTTAGGCAATCCGACGAAAAATTAATTCGTAGGTCTCGGAAAAATCCGACGTATACACTTGAACGGACCAAAATCAGCATTTCGAAATCCGAAATCTGATTTCTTAATTATTTATCTAATTATAGATAAAATGATTGAAAGAATTTCAGAGGCTAAAATATTTATAGGGTATATTTACAATTGGATCCACGTTTTGAACTTTTAATTTAGAAAGTGAAATTAATTAAATTGTAACGTATAAAATGTAAAGCGTAATTTTTTTATCAGATTGATTTTTTCGAAACATAAAATATTTCTTAAAACCATGGAAGTTCATTAACACAACCATACTAATTATAATGTATATGGACATCCAGTTTCTGTTGAAAGTGGCTTATCGTCACGATACTCGATTAGAGTGAAGTTTTATGATACATTAAAAATTGACACACATTTTTTTTTTTATCGTTACTTGCATCTTTTTTTATTGTAAATATTTATCGTCGACTGTACTACCATTTCAACACGGAAAAAAATAATTAGCTGTAGTAGCTAAATATTCACTACCACAGCTAATTAGAAACAGCGAACTGGGACAGCGAATATTTTAGCTACCAGTTCTAAATTTTTAGCTGTCGACACCTAACTTCAATTAGCAAATACAGTCATTTAATTTTTTTTCCGTGAGGGAATTTTAAGGGACCTGAGAGAAAAAACAGCGGTGCAGAGTGGATTGTGATTTTTTTAGTCTACTAACATTCTAATATAGAGACAGTAGTTGGCAAATGTATCATAGTTATTACACTAAGGGTAGGATAAATCTTAGAGAATGTAATCATAATAACGTCAATCATCGTAATATTAACCGGAACGTTATTCAGTGATTAAGAAATATTTAAAATCGTAATAATTATAATAATTTGCTATAGAAGGTGTTCGAGCGAAAACGATCTTGCAAAATAGCACCGTTCCTTTTCACATGCCAGAGAACCCGAGAGATAAATTTATATCGACTAGTGCCAAATTTTGGGATTTATTATTATCTTCCCTTTTTTATTTATATCCTCTATTCAGTCTTCAAATCGTAGCACCAACGACAATCAAAATCAGAAAATATACTTAAAATCTGGAGAAAAAAAGTAGAAATAAAATAAATTGAAATGTGAAGGGTGCGTATTAACAAAATTTAAAGATTTCAATGTATGTACCCTTCCAAGAAATCTTTAAAGTACACTCTCATGATACATAAATTAATAAATAAATAGTAGGGATGTGTACAATTTTTCTCTTTTTCAACTTGATTGAATTAATTTAACTTAATTCACAAAAATGATCAACCTATACCAGCTTGTAAACTTTGGCTAACTTTGCACCTGAGCTTTGACTTTGAAAATTTTACATCCAGATTAACTTAAATTAAATAATTTTTGCATACCCCTAATAAACAGCCAATTTTAAAAATATGTACGTCATTTTTCCCTTAGTATACATTTCTTATCGCTAATCGCCACAATGCGAATATAAAATCGCAAAAATTTGGACGGACGCTGCGATAAATTATATTCTTTCTCGCAGCCGGGTGTCTCTGGCAAAATCGCAGTCTTTGTAGCCAACGTGATTACCAATTACAAGAGTCTCGAAGAGTTGAAAAAAAAACCTCTTTCACGAGTTTCTCTTTTCGTTTCAGTCTTTCTCTTTAATCGTGTCTACAATTTTAGCACCATTGCGCAGCTTCTGAATATTTATTTTCATTTTTTAAATATTTTTTGCCTCGATCCGACGAGACGCGATAAAACCGCTGGTTGTTAATTCGCAAATAATCAACTGCCTTAGAGATAATTATACAAGATCTCGTTAGAATCAAAAGTTTAGATTAAATTGTCACATGTGCATGCATACCCTAAACAGACTAAATGTTAAACTATCTATGGGAAGAACATCATCGGGATTACAAATTTTTTTCTCATTAGTATCATCTAATCTTAAATTCTAATCTAAGCTTTCTCAAGAGAAAGCTATAAATGAAGAACTCTTGGTAATAATGCTTAATTGTTAAAAATACTAAATCAAATTAATTGGTCGAATTGAGGGTTAAAGTAACTTTGCATTGTACTATAGTCAGTGAAAATAAAAAATTAATTGAAATGATAAGTTCTTCCCGTTCTAAGGAACACCTAGATCGCTTATTGACGAAATTTAGGACGTGTAAAATTGTTCTCCGATGGAGACATTGAACGGAAATCCTCCGGTGAGGACGATCTCCTTATATTGTATTTTCGCTAGTTAGTCGTTTCCGGATTGGAAGAAGGCGAGGAAGGCGACGAGACAGGACTCTGAGAAGCTGCTGCAGCTTCTCTAATCGTTGGAGCTATCAGCATCCCTCTAGGACTAAAAGTGTCACAATAGAGGTTTTCCTTTTTATGCACCCTTCGCACGTGACTTCGCAAATTATCACGTCTTGCGCTTCTATAAGCACAATGTGGACAGAGGTGAGGTTTCTCTCCTGTGTGCATCCGACGATGTTGAATTAACTACAAAAGATAATGATCCATTTTCAATTTTAGTTCTGGATTATCGTATTTAAATATATTGAATAGTTAGTGCATTCTGTAAAGACCTTTTTTAGTTGAACCGTGCGGAAGATGCAAATATCGCAACAGAAGTATCTATCATCACGATGTCTTCTCATGTGTTTGCTAAGGTCAACTTCCGAGGATCTGTCAGCTCCGCAGACAGCGCAGCTCACCCTCGTTTCCGGCGCTGTCCCTTTAGCGTGTGCCCTCAAGTGTCTCTGGAAAGCTTTCTCAATAGTGCATGCATATGAGCACAAAGAACATCGGTACTCCTCTCTCTCGTATCTAAGAGACGGAAGATTAGAGAAAAAATAATGATAAAACAGTTTCAGTCTTCCAAACAGAAATATTATATACTTTGACATACATATCCAAATATAATTTAAATTAGACGTCAAAAAATTTAAAAAACGAGTATAATTTGATATCTAATCGATTCTTAATGAATTAAACAAGATGTAGGTAAAATTTCAAGTTCAAGTACCTATACCTGACGCGCTGGAGTGCCAGGGTGCGTTTCTTCCCCGTGGATGTGACGCCCTGCGTCACGTGGGTCGCCACATGAGTTTCAAATTCGCATCTGCTGGTTGTGGAAAAGTCACAACCAGAAGCAGGACATTTTTTTGTTTCACCTGTGTCATTTTTCACCAATGAGGGATGACTCTGTGAGATGTGTTTTCTTAAGGCTGGTCTCGAAGGCGCAACCACGTCGCAGGTCCTACAGGAATATCCACGATGGACTCCTGGTTCTGGACTGCTTCCACCAGACCTTAAACGAAAATAAAGCAAAAATTATATATATATATATATATATATACGCATTTAATGGACGCTTTGTAAGGGCAGAGTAAAAATATTTTAAAACGAAGGGATTTTTCTAACAATTAGAATAGTAGGAAGGCATTTTAAATTTGGTGTCTTACTTCTCAGTGTAGGAAGAGTGATCACTATCTGAATCACTATCAGAAGGGATGTTTGGTATTTCGGTGGCTTCGAGAGCCGCGGTTGCAGCAGAAAGTCTTCCCAACATTGCTGTATATGCACCCAACACCCAACCATTTAAGACAGGTGTAACTGTCTCATCCTGAAAAATATTAATATTTTGAAATTGACGAGATTTGGGCCCCTCAATTAAATGCAGATCAGATTTGAAAACTTACGAGTTTACAAATTAAGTTTCTATTCTTTGATTGAGTTTTTAATTGGAAAAGAAATCCAAAATGGAAATATTCATATTGTTCACATATTTGTTTATTTCGTAATGTTAATTGGATTGCAGAATGAATAAAAATATTAATTAGAGTTTAGCAATATTGATCATAAAGTGCCTTTCTATTCATGAAACGAGCCAGGTGAATTTTCCATTTCGGTAGAGTTATAATAAGGACAGTAGTAATATGCAAAAGGAGGAGATAGAAAGAGAAGAAGAGAAGGACCGAAGCGAAAATAGATTAAACTTCACTGTATCCAGTTGAGAGGGTTCTACTGACATTCTATATTTTCATCCCTTTCATTCTTGTATATTCAGACCCAGCATCATATGAATATATAACAACCCCTTTTCAAGAAAATATATATAGAAATAGATTAATCCTTAAAATCAAATGAAAAATTTTCCACTCAGAAAAATCAATGACAAATATAATTATTTTTCATTTCATCAACTGTTGAAATCTAAAATGTTATCAAATTTTTTAACCTTGTCAAGCATCAGACAAGACATGGGATCCGGTGATTTAGAGATGAAATTATTATTAGCTGATCGATGCGAACTGCTTGTTGTACTTCTATCGTCATTATCCTCCCCTGCATCTTCGTTGTCGTTGTTCATTGTTGTAACTCCCGTCTAAAGAAACATTTGAGAAATTATCTTTAAAAATGTTTTTATAATAAAAACATGATGAATGGAATTTATGGAATTTTTGAAAAGATTTATACAAAACTATTCATTAAGCCTAATTATAATTTTGAAGCAGAACGAGTAATAAGGATCAGGAATTCAATTATAATTAAAGTTATTTCTCTAGTTAAACAATCTCAACTGCAATATTAATTAAAATTGATAAGTATCATTATATACTCATTGAGCAAAGAGCTTTCCACAATTTTAACGCCTACCACCATTAAAATTAAAAAACTGAATTCGGGGAAGAAAATAAGATTTAATAACTGTTCAGTGGTTCTCAGAATCTATACAGCAAAATGTATGTATGACTAATTCCGCCTTAAACTTGAATGCATTCATTTAACTATACCTGTTTATGTTGCATTGTTGAAGTTTGATGTGTAGGAAGTTTTTTTGAATTATAACGTTTGTTTCACCCTTTATGGAATTTAAACTATTTTTGAGACTTGAACAGAGTTAATATCCCTGGCAAAACCGACTTAGAAGTTCGGAATATATATTTAGGTAATCACGCCATTCTTCGTTTCCAGTACAGTCAAATTCACGATTGCTATTCACCTTGAAATTAGGTATTTTCGAGCTATTTAATGCAAAATTGAAGTTACACCTAAATTCATGGGGATAGCAATCATGCATTTGACTGTACCTTTTTAAATTATTGTAATTCTGAAGATGGATAGGAGAATCACATTTCATTTCCGATTTTCACTTGTTAAAGTTCACATCATTTTCAGCGCTGAATATCCTTCTTATTTGTGCTTATGAAAATGCAGAATTCTCTTGATACCTGTCTCCTCGTTCCAGAAGAACTCTTCATCTTCAATCCTCCAGAACATGTAGCTATAATATGCATCCTTACCATATCTCCTTGCTTCCAAAACTTGTTCCTTGATCCAAGACTGAACTTCAGACTCTCTTTGGGTTAAATAATTTTCAATTGTGATATTAGTCCCTCTCAATTTATATCTATTTTGCATGAGGGATTGTTTCCTCCTCCATGAATCCAGTTTGACAATGACAGCACCACGAACTTTTTGAAACTCTTTAATCTTGATTCGAACTCCAATTAGATATAGGAGAACCTGTTCAAGTTCATCTGGCATCTTTTTTCCAACCGATTTAAATCCTTTAATAAAAATTGAATTCCGCCTGAAGGACCTTTCGCACATTTCCCATTCAAGTTCACCTACAGTAAGTGGTTCCAGATTTTTCTTTGCTAAGAGTTGTTGGCCATGTCTCCCTTCTCCCTCAGATACCGTAGTTGATAAGGTAAACGGGAAGGTATCTTCCTGGTATATCATACTTCCTTCTAATTGGCTATCCTCTTTTTTGATGTATGTCTTGCAATCCTCTAGTTCATATTCCAATCTGTGTATTTCCGACCTAAGTTCTATGTTTTCTTCTGTTAGCATCATGATCTCTGATTCATAATCCAAGTTTCTTTGGGTTATCATAGCATTCTTTATTTCTATTTTTACCTTCACCCACCAGTCATTAAGAATATTGGAAAACAAATTCCCTAATGAATTTTCGATTTCCATATTGCACTCGATTAATATTGTACAGGTTCGTGCACCTCTTTATCTTCCTGAATCGTGAAGATTTCTCTCAAACTTAGAGATCGGGCTTGAGGTTTAATTTCTTTGTCAAATAATCTTTTTATGGGTTGAAGATGCTTATTCTCAATGTTCTTACTTTTCTTCCTTGAACCCTCAGCCTCTTGCGTTACAAACCACCGGTCACACTCAATACTTTTGCTTTTTTTACTACTCTTTATAACAGTTGTCCGATTTTCCTCAGTCGGTGACTTTGCACTGCTTTTTTGGGCGGATGCTTCCCTATAATTAGACTTTTTACTATCGGTTGCAACAACATCAGTAATAGCCGTTTCATGTTCCTTCCCCTCGGCCATAACACCACAAAAAATAACTAAAGTACCGAAATATCCTAAGAGTCTAGTTCTCTACAATAATAGAAATAGCTCTGGTAACAACATAATTAACTGTACTTTATTATTTTAAATATCTCTAACCGATTTTTTGCATACAAGGTTTTTTTCTGAAAAAATCTAACTGGCTAGATCACGAGAACCACCGATAAGATGTTGTTTTTACATCTACCCTAACTAGACTGAAAAATTGATAGTTTTCCTGCCATCGAGGCGAAGGGTCGAAAAGAAAATAGAGGGAGCCGATATTTCCTTATTAAATTATCTTTACAAAGTTATAAGGGTTATTCTCTCACGACGAAGATGCAGTTTTTCAAGTTGACTGTCCTAAGTACTCTTCCAGCAGATTTTGTGCTTTTAGCGATAAATTGATCTACCTTTATCTATCTTTATATACTCATTTAATCATAAAGAAATTTGTAATATAATGTTAACGTAAATTTCCAAACTATTACTTGCCTCATTGTCGTTTTCGTCCTCATCTTTTTCGATGTTGCTTTCGTTGTCTTCTGATTTTCGGGAGGCTTGATCCCTCGAGGCTTTATCAGATTCCTCGGAGTCTTCGGACGGTTTCGAAACTAATTCCATAGCACCATAAGGAGGGCCGATAGCACTTAACGGAAGTGGTATCATGTCGGAGGGTCGTTGAAGGGCACTCAGAGCAAAAGCTGCCCTCGGTAACATTTGCGTCGCTCCCGGCGGAAGAATAGGATGTCTTCCGGCGAGCCGCGGATCGCCCCAAAGTCCGCCCGCGGCGTGCAGACCCCAGATCCCATATTCCATCTAAAAGGAATAAGACGCCGAATTTCTCAAAATTTACCCTTCAAATAAATAAAAAAAAAATTAAAAACTACAAACTGAATATAGTATATTATGCGCCAAGTAGAAAAAGAGGGACTTTTTCGGAGAATTATAAGGTCACGGCTTAAGCTTTGGAGCTCTGTTAATATTATTATTTTAGAATAGTTGTAAAGTTAATATGTATTGAAATATTAGATAGTATCGCCAGTGATCGATATGTTAAACATTTAAATTATATCCCCGGAATAATTATGTTTTAATGTAAAAGCCATGTAGCAGTGCAGTTCGAGCTTTAAATTATTTGCCCAGAGGCTTTTCATATATCATCCATCAAATTATCGTTCTCTATTTCCAATTATTTTTAAATAATGATAATTTAATATTCATTATTAAAATTGATACGTATATGTTAAAATTACAATATAATCTTACGAAAAATGTTTATTATACGTACCAATTATAATTTGAATGCAAAAACATAACCCGAATAGTTTTTGAACGTGAAGTACTCTTTGGCTTTTTTTGGTTTATGTAGATGCAATAAGTAACTATTATTTTACAATGAAAGATTTAGCTTTAGTGATACGATTTTACAGCTTCGAAATGCATAAAGGCCTTCTCGAACGACTGTTTCGTAATTCGATGATCTTTCTATTTTCTGTCTTTTATAGATTATCTGATTTAGTGAAAGATTTTATTTTAATATGAAATAAATTTCACACTTTTCAACATCTTCCACTGAAATTTTAAATAAACTCTTATTAAGTTTAGTCTAAGATTCTATACCGAAGCAGTGAACAAAGTATCAGAACCGGACGCTGATAGCGTTTCAGTAACATAATATTTCTAAGTTAATTATGATATAAATGCAAGCTACCTGTTAGAAATAGAGTTACTTTGGTATTGCATAAAAAATAGGGAAGTACCTAGAACTTTTTTACAGAAATAGGGCACTTTAAAATGAAGAAAGCAATTATTATTGCATTTATTTTAGGCTAAAGCAATTAAGCGTGAAAAATAACTGAAAAAGTATGTTTTTCAGAATTTGAAATAATAAAATCTGGGAATTTATTACTTTTAGCCTAATAATGTCCAAAAATTTTTTTTCTATAAATTCCTATCATCGAAGTAAAACATTTTTTTATGTTGTAAACATGTTCAGAATACAAAATTCTATAGCATAATAGAAAGACACTTCGTGGGTCCAGAAATACGCGTTAATACTAATTTGTTTTCCTCAAATTTGAAATCAATATCTTCTTTTATTAATTAATCAGATCTGCTTTGAAAAATAATCCCTAATATGGATACTGACTTTACTCCTAATCAATCCTCTTACACGATCTATATACCACTCTGAAATTGGAATATGTACTCATCATTCTATCCTCTAGCATACTTTCGCATTCAGAAAATCTCTCATATAGATATTCTTCCGCTACTTTAAAACCCTTGTTTCCCTTCTATCCTCTCTTTCACCCCCATCAGCCCCCATCAACCACCCCCTGAGTCTCCACCCGGTTGCACAACGAGCTGACCCCTTCCCATTGCTCTCGCGAATCGATTTGTTATTGTTTTTGTGTCTGCGGTCGAGAAAACGAGAAAAGTGGGGGTAAATAACTTTGGGGGTAGGAGTAATCGAAGAACCAGGACTCGTACTTTTAGGGTTGGGTTTTAGAGTGTTAAATTGAAGGGGTAAATTTACAGAGGGTAACTAGTTTCCTTAGCAGATTATTCTATAGGAGTTGAAGGTATGCAATTTTTTAAGGTGAATAAAAATTTAAAAGGGGTAAGGATGGGACAGAGGGATGAAAGGGTAAAGGGTATCAGTAACTGCATCTGGGCGCGAGGAGCTATTTGGTGGTTTGTCGGGGGTATAGGGGAAGTTTGGAAGGTGTAAGCGCCGACTGCATATATATAGTCTCGGTGGAGGGGGTAATGTTGAGGGGGTGAAAGGTGGAGGGGAAGTAAGGCGAGGGATCCGTCCGCTTGACAGGTGACAACCGATTGGACCACTGACGTCACAGATCACTTGCTCAGCCACCTCGTGATCGTACGTACACGCACATCACGAGATGTACTCACGCACGTGACACTCACACCGCATTAATTATCAAAGGGTGGACATTTGCGGGATTGCGAAAAATTTGAGAATAGAAAATGCAGTATTTACGTGCCGACCGGCCGATAGCTTCGCGACGCCTCTATCTGGTTACCATTACACTCGGGATGTATGAAATGCGCCAACATACACACCATCCCCCCACAATAGCCCTATTTATGATTGGGCAAAATTGCTTTCCATGCGCAGAATAAAATCCGACTGCCCGGCAGGAAAAATCAGTTTCGAATTATGCCTTAGACATTCGCCAAGCCGAGATATATCAGATGGGCTGAAAAGTTTTTCGTCGGGGGGTGAGATTTTAATGGGAGGTGGATTTTTTTAGAGGGTGGTTT
Organism: Synergus japonicus; assembly: GCA_900474275.1. Lineage (NCBI taxonomy): Eukaryota > Metazoa > Arthropoda > Insecta > Hymenoptera > Cynipidae > Synergus > Synergus japonicus. The sequence goes on along the minus strand of UCOH01004737.1, from coordinate 61,236 downwards.
TCGTGATTTTTCTTGGTTTGCTTAATAGAAAATTTGCGAAAAATTAAATATGGCGTGGTCGCAGACCTGCGCGAGGACCACCCCACCGGGCGTCCCGACGCTTTGGCGTCGCACCACCCCCACACGCAGCGGCGCTGACGCCGTTTTGCGGTTCAAAAGAATCAACTCAATATGGCGATTGGAGAAATATTTATTCGTTTTAGTTATGACTTTTTCTATTGTTGATTTTTTTTTACTTTTGTGGTGATACTGAGTATTCGGAATATAAAAGTGAGGAAATTGTTCCAATGTTGCGAGTGAAAAACTAGACAACTATATGGTAATTAATAGAAATATTTATATGTGTATGAAAAATGAATCGTGAAATTTGTTGATATATATCAACTGGTGACCACTCTTTTTTTTTTAATTCTCTAATTGTTTCTGGTTTTTATTGATCTTTAAAAAATTATGATTTAAACAGAATAAGGTCCAAATCTTTTGCTAAATATGAGAAATCGTAAATTAGCACTCTTTTACTGCAAATAAAATTGTTTTCGTTTCAAAGAAAAATTGAAAAAATGAAACACTTACTGCATATTAGTACTTCAATCTAAATAATTTAGAATTTGACTTCAAAATTTAAGAATATTTTAAATGAAACGTAAAATTTTATAGATCTTTTCATTTTCTTCTATATTTATGTAATACAAACGAAATTGAGTACCAAAAAGATTTTATTATATTTCGAGTATCAAAGTATGTATACATTTTTTGAGACAATTTTCTTCGTATTACGTTATAAATTAGTTTCAAAATATACAAAGTTCTTTATCACAAAATAAAAAAAAAATTTCTTACCTAAATATTCCTTACAATCGCATTCGAAGGAATAAACATAGCAATTGAGAATCAGAGAATAAATCTACTAATCATATTTACAAATCAGGACATAACTTCCGAAAAAGATTGCGACGCCATTTTTAATACCAAATTTTGAAGGCTCTTCATTGTATTTTGAATGTTCTTTTGAAGAGTCTCGATTTTCTTTTGAGTCTCGATAAAGTCCTTCAATTCGGATTTAACTTTCTGAAGATTCTCACCCTTTTCTTTAACTAATTCACTCACTTCCTGGAGAGATTTGGAACACTGTTTTAGAATCTCTTGAAACTTTTCATGTTCGATGGGCGTTTCAGGAAGTTCGATTCCCTGGCATCTTAAAAAATCAAACGGCTCCAGATGGGTTTTCAGCTTTTGTAGCTCTTCGTTCACAGAACAATTATTTAACTCTTCTGTAATTGTAAATAAATAAATTATTTATTTATAAACTTTATAAAATATGAATGCCGAGCCATTTAAATTCAAACGATTTTTACTAAATAAATAGGGTAAATTGCTATTATCTATCTTACCAATATTAGATCGAACTTCCGTAACGAGCATGTCCAGAGTATTTTGCAGAGCTGACAAATATCGAATGTCTCTTTCCCTTGCCTTCATTTTCACCAGTTTCTCATTTCCCAAGTCTTGTTCCTTGTTTATAGACGCCAGCTGATTCAAAATTTTGTTTTCCTTTTCGGATGCCTTCTTTTGTAATAAAACATCAGCCATAAGTGTTTGCAGATAATTGTCGTAAAGAAAGCCTAATTCTGTTTCCGCGTTGTCAATTTCTGTTTTTTTTAAACCGAAAGAAGACGTTAAACTTGATGGCATGAGAGACGATCTACTTCCTCCAAGTTTCTTTTTTGCCGTAGAAGCTGAAAAATGATAAAATAATCAAACGATAAAAGAAATAAGATATTTATAAATTCGATAAAAAAAATTAATTTACTCATTCTTGTTTTACTTACCTGAGGATATATTTAGAGACATATCATGCATATTTGCTGCCGATCTGTGACGAGGAACATTTCGAATGTTCGCTGTAGCATTTTGATTAAATGCATTGCCACGCTCAGGTGTTGAAGTAAGCCTAAATGTTAAAAAAAAAAGTGTTATTTTTGTTCTAACGCAATTTTCTATCTGATTTTTAAGTTTATTTTAATCTTTTTTTTTCCAAATACTTGAGATGTAACATTTAGAAAATTGAAATGTTTCTCTTTTAATGAATTTTAGATTACTGTTTAATAAAATGTCTCTAATCTCTTAGATTTGTCGACATTTTTCTAAATATTGATCTTGTCTTTTGATACTGAAATTTTATTACGAAATAATTAATACAAATTAATTTTAATAAAATGGATTTTTGGTTTATAATTCTCTTTTTTTGAGTGACATACCTTTTGCTTTTGACTATAGCTTTGGGAGTCGTTGGCAAGTTCTTCTCCATTTTCGATAAACTTTTTTTCCTTTATTTTATATCAAGTACCAAACATCGGAAATAAAATTACTGTCACTTTTTGAGAAAAAAAACATCTTCAGGATCTAAAAAATACATTTCTCAAACTTTAAAGGAAAATTTCACAATTTCACTTTGAGGTTAGGTAACATGATAGTGTATAATCATAAAAGTATCAAATTAACACAAGCTTATGTATTTCGTAACTTTAAAAATTGTCTCAAATGTAGTGTTCATCAATCCAATAATAAATTAACCAGTGCTCTGATTATAAACAATACAAATAATACAAAACAGCCAGTTTTCACCTCAACGGTTACATAAAAAAAATTTTTTGTTTTGTTCGTCGTATACAAAGTTCTAAGTTGGTGTTGGTGTTGTAGTTGATCGTTTTTCTCTGTTGGTACGCCTGCAATATTTTCGGTTTCCTATTTGAGGTTATGTCAAGTGAGAAAAAATGGAAAAACGATAACAAATACCGGAAAATAAAATTGTTTTAACCGTATACATATTCGCTCAGTGATAGATAAGCGACAAGATAAGAATCGTCGGCATTAGATATCCATTCTAGAATTAACTCTCTTTATTTCAATCCATAAATCACTGCATAAAAATGAGCAAGGTAAAAATGAACTTGTGTTATTTTCTTTTATTAAATTTTGTATTATTTTATTTCTATTATCATAAGTTAAAAAAAAATAGATTAATATTTAAATAAAATCTCTTAGTTTATTGTTAAAATAGATTGGATTTCACATTTTACGTCAGTAATTTTTTTTATGAAACGTCATCTTTTATTGTGTCTGTTATGACAGTCATAATCGTCATAATTTATAATAATATATTTGCTTCAATGATAAATTTTTTAAAATCGGAGAGTAGGAAAAATACAATGACTTTTCAAGAAATGTATTTTCGCACTTTTCATCATCTTTTTTATATCGAATATATTACTAACTTGATAGTGATGTGGAAGAAATGTATAATAAAAATGTATTACGCAATTTTATTATAATTAATTCAAAAGAGTATTCTTGGAGGTATTTCTCACCTGACTAAACAATAAACTCACTTGAATTTCGTACGGAAGTCTACAATACGATACTAATAAATTCTTTAAATTATTCTGATCTAAAATAAATTTCTCCCTTTATTGACTTATTTCAGAAGAAAAGTTCGCAATCTAGAAATGAAGGCATTTGAAATATTTTCATTAGATTAATTATACAATATTTCATTTTTTCAGAAAAGAGAAGTTCCGAGTATGTTAAGGAGAATTTTAGCCATTGATGCTTACATCACAGATTCTTTTGTAAAAGCTGTAGAGAAATTTTTAGCTTTTCGGCAGTTAAAAACTCACTACCAGGCTCTTGAGGTAATAATAGAAAATACTAACTTTCTGTTGTGTCTTGGAACAAAAAATATAATTCATACTATTATTAAACAGGTATCATGCCACGGAGTACTTTGGATTGCATCCTGGCTCGCTTTCATCTGGATATTAAATAAAAATAGCCTCTATCAAATGCAAGTTAACTTCTTATTAGGCATATTCACTGACCTTACTATTTGCGCAATCATGAAAGCAGCAATACGAAGACGAAGACCTACTCCAAACACTGATATTTTTGGAATAGGACCTGATAAATTCTCTTTTCCTTCTGGTCATTCATCACGATCTGCTTACATTGTTTACTTTTTTCTCTATTTGTGGCCTGTAAATTTTGTCTTTATTCCACCTCTACTAGCATGGGCTACATGCATTTCCCTTTCTCGAGTTTTGATGAGGAGACACTACTTGCTGGATGTAATTGCAGGAATACTACTTGGAATTGTAAATGGAATGCTCATTGGTGCTATGTATTTAAGCCATGAGAGTAGTACTGAGCTTATTTCGTGGATTACCGATGAAAAACTTGAAGGAGGCGAGTACCACGTATAAATATTAATTTTATGCTTATATTTGTCACATTAAACGACTACTTAATTTATTTTAATCGGAGTTATAAACTGAAGATTTGATCGAAGGAGCGAAGGTGATATAAAAATAAACATACGACTATTTTCTAATCTGGTATCTATATTAGTAATTTATACTCCTTTCAATATTTATCTTATAAATACATATTTAATTTCTCCGTTTGAAAATTTTATAGTAGCTTACGAGTATTAGAAAAGCTTTCACCGAATTTTAAAATTTGAGATTTATTAAAAATTGAACAGTTTCTACACTTTACTTTATCGATATTTTAATTTGATAAATAATTGATAAATTAATAGTATTAAGTAATGAAACTGGAAATTACTTTTGAATTTTGAAAATATTATCTAATGCAATGATTTGAAAATAGGAAAAAGGTATATATAAAAATCAATTTTTTTTATCAAACAGGAACAAAGTTTCTTTTATTTGTAGTCATCTAGGATGTTCTGTTTATACATACCATAAACATGTAAAAATAGTTTGTAAAGTTAAAAAAGAAGAGTAATTAATACATTAATTGGCCACCTTTGACAATAATTAGGTATTATTTATCTAAGATTAAAAAAATCAAAAAAATTGTTTAAATCTAATAATACTTTTGATTATGGCTTGTGATACATATCTAAAATAAAAAACAATCTTTCTTCTTGTGTGTTAAAGTCAAAAGAAGTCTTAGATTTAAAATAAACTGAAGGCCTATAGTGGATAATCAGCTGAAATCATTTATTCAGGTTCGATAAAAACCTTCGAAAATATTCGAATAACCAACCTGGAATCAAAAATAATGTAGGACTTTATTATTCATTTTCAACTCTTAAAAGTTATTTAATTTTTATTTAAAATTTCAATTTAGTTGGTATGCACTTGGTAATTAATGGTTTGAAAAGTTACAAATTGAACGCTATCTAAACGTAATGTTATGATAAATTCGTATTCATTCAAACTCATAAATTGTAATATTGATTACTAAATTCTTAATACTTTGTTTATCAATACGCCTCGTTTCTAAAGTTTTGAATTTTGTGTTTGATATATGCCTAGGGTAAAGGCGTGGATTACGAAATGAATTGTCGAATATTTAAATATTTGAATAGAATATTTTTAATTTATAAAATTTTACTTAAAATTTATTTAACTTTAATTTATCGACGTTCTGAGCTTCAAAAATCTCTCATTTTATATTTACAGTTTTTTATTCTGCATTACAGCCTAAAAAATATCTTTCCCCTTTGAAGATCAAGTCATCTCTTAAATTTCACTTAATACAATGTCAATTCAACAAAAAGAATGATAAATTCATAAATAAAAATGAAGAAGATGTCTTACCTTTCTCGTCAGCTCAAAACTTGCAAAAGATGTTAAATTATCTAGATTTTTGATAACTTCCAGCTTCATCATCAACAGTCTCATTTGGTTGAGCCTCAGGAAAATTTCGTAACCAATTTTGAACATTGACGGCCTTTCCCATGTCATTGTCACAGTCTTCAATATTTTCAATCGGTGAAACTCCTTTTCGAAGATTTGTCTCTCGTGGAAGATCTGAATCTTGGACAAAATTTTGAATTTGTGGATCTAGAACTCTAGCATAACATTGTAACGACGCTTGGACATAGGAGGTCGTTTCTATGCTGTTGACACAGTTTTCAATATTTTCAATCGGTGAATAATTTGAAACTGGATGATTTCTTAGCGAAGAAGAATTGTATTGTCTTTCACTTTGTCTGTTAAGGACTTTTTCTTTTGGTTCTTCTGGAAGATCTGCTTCTTGGACAAAATTCTGTCCTTGTAGAGAATTTTGACTTCGTGGATCTAGAACTTTAGAATAATATTGTAACGACGCTTGGACATCGGCGGTCGTTTCTATGTTACTGACACAGTTTTCAACATTTTCAATCGGTGAATAATTTGGAACTGGATGATTTCTTAGCGAAGAAGAATTGTATTGTCTTTTACTTTGTCTGTTAAGGACTTTTTCTTTTGGTTCTTCTGGAAGATTTGCTTCTTGGACAAAATTCTGTTCTTGTAGAGAATGTTGTCTTCGTGGGACATTTTGAACGGGTGAACAATTTTGGACGGTTGGATAATTTTTGGTGGCTTGTAAATATTTGTTAACTTTAAAATCTTGGGTGGGTTCTTTAAATTCACGATTTGGGAGAGGATAATATGTGATAGGTGAACAATACTGGTAAGATTGAAGTTTTCGAAGATTTTGGTAGCACTGGGCATATTCATATTGTTCCATAAATTGATCAAATTCTTGCAATTTATACTGTTGGCTTTTTTGAAGGTCTTCAACGGCTTGTAAATAATGTAAATAATGTTCTTGTCCTTGTTCTGGTTGATTGTTAATAGCCGAATATGGGTGATATGGCCACATATATGTTCCCACATTGTTAAGAAAATAATATGCTTCCATTCCCGAAGAAGCCGCCCAATTTGGTAATTGAGGTGGTTGACAATTCAGCTGATTAAAATTCATATTTCCAGCACCAAATATCAATTTCTATAGATTATCTACTACACTCGCAAAAAAATTATATATTTCAGTGATGTCGAACTTTATTGGCTAGTAATTTTCTTTATGATTTTCACTTTTGACACATTATTCATCGAACTTTAATCAGAAACAAGATTGCGAGATTTTTAAACACCACGTTGAAGATCATCAGAAAGTTGCAGGTTTAGAGACAAACTTTCGACTTGGATTTCTACTCTTAAGATGAATGTGTCAAACCGGAGGCCCAAGTGATTGTGAGGATTCTTCAGTGCGAAATATTTCTTAACGCCCTTGTAGTTTCTTCAACCAAGGTTGATAAATAATGTAAATAACAGTTTGATGTTATAATTGGATGAACAATAACAAGACGGTTCAGAAATAATTCGAATTTTGAAATATATTGAATTAAAATTTAAATTCTTATGAAATAACTGCTGAAAAGTCGATATTTTAAATATTTTTAAATCTATAAGAAGATACTATTTTCTACTAGAATTTTAAATTTTTAGCATTTTTTCTAACTCTTTCCTGAATTCTGATTAAAATGCTTGCGTTGATGATTCCTAAAAATTCCTCGTTGCTTTTCCACAATCCGAGATGATATTATTCAGGAAATTTCGAATGGAAATTACTTTTTCTTCAGTCCTAAATTCTTTGGAAATAGAATTTGCTCTTGAATTTAGCAAATATTTCCGTCTGTTAATCCGCAGAGAATTTTCGTATTGATAACTAAGAATGCATAAATAGACGGATTTTATTTTCTGGACTTTTGGTTGCAAAATTGTATTTCAAAACTAATTTAAATATTTCTAGTTTTGAAGTAATTTAATAAAAAATAATTTATTATTTAAAAACATTTAATAAAGTACGAATTTCTAAAGTTTACGTTTCATTGATTATTTCGTTTCTTGAGAAGCTCACAGATATCGACACTAGTCTCATGTTAGTTATCGCGTTTACTCAAAAACATTCTTTCAAATATTTAATTGTTCATATTCTCTTTATTCGAAGCTTTAAATGATTGAAACATATTTTTTAATCTTTTAAATCTTATAATTTATCTTAAAAAATTATTTCTATTATATTATTTATAATATTATATTTATAATCTATTATATTATATTATTACTCATACAATTTATGTATGTATTGTAATTTTTTCCGATAAGAGAAAATTTATTTTATACATATAATCCCAAAGGATAGAAATGTGAAATTACTAGTCTTTTCTCTTGGCTACATTATTCGGAAGAAATAATTTTACAAATGTACATTTATGAAAGTATTTATATATAGATTCAAAACTGTAGGTCTTTGAATCGTGCAACAAGTCCTCTTATACGGCGTCACGAAGAACTTATTACGAGAAGTCGAGAACTTAGAATACTCTATAAGGCTTCTTATCTCCTCGTAAGAGAATCAATGAAATCGGAAGTACTGTATGCTTATAGTATCTAGGTCAAAAAATGTCTACTTATAGTCTATCAGTATTGAACTCCTATAATCATAGCATTTATTTATATTATACAATCATTCATTTCAAATTCTCAGCATTTCGTAATATTCCTTCAACAGTTTCAACCATTTTAAATTTGCAATACATATATGTATATTCGAAACTCAAGAGTTTAAAATTGAAGCATTTATGTTTTATATGGTAAAAATCACTGTACATAAATTCAATCAAAATATTATCTTTAAATTGATAGTGAACTTTTTAAATTTTAAACATATGTCGACCTTCGTCAACTTTTTAGATTTGCTTTCTTTATCGGTATGAAATCTCATTATCTTAATAGAATCGAGAATTTATCGCCTTGTCAAAATAAAAATTGCTATAAGATTTCAATCGATATCAACATTACAGAAATATAAAGTTAAAGAAATCGATATTTTATTAAAAGAGCGAATCAGGTGTAATATTTCTTTCCCTACTTAGGGTTGTAGTTTGCACATAAAATTAGAGTCTGACATTCGACTGACTCATACTACTGACCCTTCAAAAAGTATATAGATAAAGAAGCTTTTTCATATCCTTCGCAGGATTTAGGCCAAGGATCTTCCCAAGCTTTAAAGTTTAATCTATTTAAACACGCACATCCTCACCTACGAAATTCACCCTCATGTTTCACATGCCAAAACTCATTACGAGTTTGCCCTGAAATACGTAGATTTTATTAGGAGATATTGATTACGAAACGAGCAAATGTTATAATTAGTGTTCTACATGCAAAAAATAGATTAATATGTTTATATTCACATTATTTATTTATAGCAGTGCCTATTCTTGCAGAAAAAACAATTGGCTATTGTATCGAAAAAATCCAACAGTTCCTACGAAAAGGCATGCAAAGCCATTGTCTTTATTTATTTCTAATACTCAGAAGAAATAACTAATCCACGCCAGAAATGTAATTAAAATTTCGAAATCAATTGTTTTGTTTATTATAACGATTCCCTTCTTTAAGGACGTGTGATACTTTACTCAATTGATTTCATAGGTGATTGAAGTTCTCAAGGATAGCATTATGTAATAAAAAATTCAAGAGTTTCTCAGGGACAGTTATTAAACTTGATCTTAAAGTGTTATCCCATTCATTTTTATCGCTTGGGATTCACACCACGTTTTATAAAAGTAAATGAACAATTATCAAGTTATTTGACCTGCATATTGCAATTTATGAATTCATATTTATGATTCTAAGAATCTTTCTATCATCTAAGAAATGTCTTTTCTTGTTTTCCTTGATTTTTTAAATTGAATTTCAAGTTGATTTGAAACTTTCTTCTCAATTTAACAATGTTATTTCACATATTGAAATTATATTCAAGCACGTTGTCATTCCACCTACGCTGTCTCCGTAATTGAAATTTTCTGAGGGATAAACTCGTTAGGGTCAAGTTCAAGTTGACAAAATTTTGCACACCTTTAATCATTTTTAGCAAAAAAAACCACTTTCTTTAAATAATTCCATATCCTCTCCAATTTCTCCTCTCTTGGCAATTTCTGCCACTCTTTTTACAATTTGAACAGCTGCAATATTGCGATCATTTTCTTCCTAAATTTTAAATAGATCTGCTTTGAAGGTGTCTGACGTGGGTGGCATTTGGGGATAGGGGAGTTGAGGGGGAGGTAAAGAGGGAGGGAAGTTTGTGAAAATAGGTGGCAGTGCTGGAAGTGGTTGTTGGCTGTGTGCGGATAGACTCAGTCTCGTTTGTAGCAATTTCTTAGACGGATTAATCGCGCGGTAAAGAAAAGTTGAATTTCTACGCGAAAGTGAATTTATGTGAGTTGCAGGTGCTTTTTGATTTTTTATTTCAAGTAGGTCTAGAGCCTAAAGGATTTTTGAAAAGCTTTACGAGAGAGTCGCAATAACACTAGGAAATCAGAGGGAGGAACTTACGAATTTGCACCCCAACAGGTAGCGAAATAGAAAGGAGAAAGCTCTGCTTTACACAATACGAGGTTGCTATTGATCGAATATATATAGGTTTATACACGCAATTAAAAATTAAATGAATGAAGACAGAGTTGTTAGTTAACGAAAACGATTTTCTTATTATAGACTCTTTGAAGTTTTTTATCATGTTTATTTAAAGATTTGCCTTATTTATTAATCATAATGTGTTACGTACTAAATCATCTCGTTTTGATCATCAATGGAATATGACATGGAATATATTTATATACGAGTGAAGATATAAAAATATTATTTGACATGTTTCGTGACAAATTTGTACAAGAAAGTAATGAGTAGTAGTGCATGAGTATAGTAAGACATGTTTCATCATCTGAATGTTGTTGCTATTTTTATGGTAGGAAAGAAAGTGAGGAATAGTTTTTTCTAGAGTTTAGCCAGTTAAATGTGCCGTAATTCAAGTCTGAAAAGAACATAGTTTGTCATCGTAGAGTACACAAAGAATATCAATTATTTGCGTTCCATTCAAATCGTACAGCTGCCTTCTTAGTTTAACAATTGTTAGCTGCAAAAATAAACTCAGGGTTTCGTTTAAAATGATAGTAAACATTCGCGACCTTGCAAAAAGAAAATAAGGTTTAACATTTATCTGTAAAGAAAATCAGATATATTTATAGAAATACATAGTATAGTATTCATGCATAAATATGAAAACCATACGTGTCCAAAAACTTTACTTTTACGGAAGTTCTATATCCCGCTAAACTTTAAACCATCGTGACGAGTAACAGTAAAAAAACTATCAGTCTTCGTGTCACTCATTCAATTACATACAACCTGTTGCAAGTATCACTTTAAGTCTAAACATTGTGCATTGAACATTGAACTTATCGATCCGTAAAAACCTCGCTTCTTACAATTTCTTTTTAAATTATTAACTCCTTCAAGGGGTGGAATTGGCCAACAGTATTTCATAAAAAATTCGTACCAAACTTGTGAGGGGTATCACATTTTCGGGAGGAAAGTGGGAGTGAACCCAGGAGTGAAAATCGATAAAAGACATGCGCTTTGAGGCACAGATTCCTTCTGAATCATACGCATCCGCACAGTTTCTGACCCCCATGTTATATACATTGGTGTTCTACATTCAGAATTTACCTCGCCAATCGCGAAGTTTTCTTCTAATCGCGTGTGACGCAGCATCATTGACATTTCGTAAACGGAAGTTAACGACAGTCAAAACAAATCGTTGAACTTTTCTGATTCAAGAGTTTGTGCTGCCCTTTCCGGTTCGGGTTGCATATTCAGTAAGAAAATGTAATTGCTGAAAAATTTTTAAAAATCAACAAATTTCCTCCTATTAAATGCTTTCCTATTGAATGCTTCGCGCTCTATTTCCTCCGCACCTCGAAACAAAGCGATCGATTTTCGCAAGATACTAATATTTTCCTGGTACACTAACCCATTTTCCATTTCATGTGCATGTTAAAATTGAAAATAGGAGTTGGAATATTTATTTTTATGTATTTTTTATGTTACTTGGATAGTTTCGTTAAGTTCTTGCTTTTTGGTGATTTTTTTGCAAAAAGTTAAATAAAGAGTTTACTTTTATGATCGCATATATTTTTTTAAAGAAGATGGATTTTCAGTTAAATACTTCTCTTTTGTATGTAAACAATGTTTGGATAAACTATTAACTTACATATAACCATTTCTTTTTTATTTGATTCAATCTAAAATTGCTGTCAATGTCGATATTTTTTAATAATTGGAAGAGTCTATTTTTTAATGCCTGCAATTTTTAATTTCATACTCTTTAGTACAAATTATTATACACACATAATTTAAATGTTTTATATTCGAAATTTGAATGTAATCTTATATACTTTAGAAATTTAATGATATCATTATTTATATATATATATATATATAATGCCTACCAATCATTACATGATTTTTTTGCTTCTTATTAATTAATTAGCGCAGTATATGCGCGGTAATAAAAAATACAGGTTTATTCTTTTCTATCTGTGTGGCACTTATCTTTTTAAAAAATGTAAATGTGAGTTGAAGGTCTAAGTTTTTTTCTGTTTAAGGTACACACTATACATTAACTCAATGATGTAATACAGTATTATTTGTTTTTTTGCAATGATTACGTGAGCCATCTTAAGTCTTGATCATTTGGAGGCGCATTTTGACGTGTTAACCGGCGTTATAACACACATTTGCCACAATCTCTATTTATAGATATGAAATAATGTTGTATAGCTTCCACGTATTTACTTCCCGTATGAGGCCGAAGTCGATTTGACAACTTTATGCCTCGTTTAGTACAGACTGTGTGCTTTTATCAGAACAACCGTGAAATTTTAGTAAGCGCTTCGCGACACTTGCGAACCCGTGCAGAAAAATCTTATTAAATCCCCGAAATTTGATTTGTTACAAAATTTAAAAAATATAATTTATTCGAGATAAAATTCAGACAATTTTTAAGTAGAAACTTGAATATAAACTTCCAAATGACTATTTAAAAGCTATTTGTTATTTTCAGAAACTGACGAAACTTGTTTGGTATTTTAGAACGTAAAAAACTTATTTCAGTAAGCGTAGTTATTTTTAATGAAGAAAAATATTGTTTCAGAGTGAAAAATGGAAGGTGAAAAAGTAGATCCCGAAGTTAAGGAAAACAATGTAAAAGCAGTTACAAATGAAGTGGCTAATTTGAAAATTGAAGACAACGGCGGAAACACGACACCCGGAAGTCCAGCAGCCGGAAGTGGTTCCTTCCTACCAAGTTTCAAAGCCTTTGCTAAATTTGGAGACACAAAAAGTGATGGAAAACAAATCACCCTAAGTCAGAGTGACAAGTGGATGAAACAGGCAAAAGTAATCGATGGCAAAAAAATTACTACCACCGATACGGGAATTTACTTCAAGAAACAGAAGTATGTTCTTTTAAAAAAGTATCAATCAATAAAAATTGTATATACAATTCTAAAACTTAGTCAAACTAAATTTATACCATATAATTTATTTTGAAAGAAATATTATTATTATATCGTATTGATTTATTTTATAACAGGTTAATGAAATTAAACGTGGAGCAATACAAAACCTTCTTGGAAGAACTTGCCAAGGGTAAAAAAGTTGATGTTGCAGAAATTAAAAGCAAGCTTGCCAATTGTGGTCCTCCTGGTGTAACTGGCACAACTGCGGTAGGTCATTTTAGAAACAAATATTTATTACTACGTATGCCTAATTTTATTGAAGAACTAATTTGAGTTTATTTATTTTTTAATCTGAAAACTAGAATTTAAATCTAAAAGGTTTCAGTTTTTTCAATCTAAAAGTTGAAATCTTCAAATTGAAGCAGAAGATAGAATTGTAAAGTTTCAATTTTCAAATTAAAGCTAGGTATTGAAGTTTTTATCTATACTTAACATATCTTCTATTTTAAAGCATGTTGTACTATTACTTGTATAATAATAATAATAATAATAATAATAATAATAATAATAATAATAATATCAGAGTAGCAACACAATGTGCGCAGGTTTAAATTCTTGCTAAAATTCCAGGCTGGAAAAGCTGCATCGACAGTGGATAGGTTGACAGACGTGAGTAAATATACTGGCTCACACAAACAACGTTTTGATGAAGCTGGAAAAGGCAAAGGAATCGCAGGCCGAAAGGACATTGCCGATAATTCTGGATACGTGCAAGGGTATCAAAATAAGGACACCCACAAGGCGCATTAACCTTTAATGTTTTAAAATCTTGGCACCACAATTTTCACTGTCCATCAGTGCTTTGAAAATAGCTTCTTCGGTCAAGAGAGGCGAACTCCATCCATCGAAAATTCGACCTTCGAGATCTAATACTTCCCCATAACTTCATTTTGCAATTAATTAATCTACTTTATGCATCATTATTTCATTAAGCAGCAGTTCCAATGAAATTTTCTTAAAGTATATTGGAAATTTATTCCTGAAAAACAAATTCAAACTCAAAAAAAAAGAATAAAGAAGGTCCTGCGATTTCATGAAATTTCGAATCATCTGGCCAAGCAAAATATCTGTAGCTTTTTTAAGAATTTTTTTTTACAAAATCCTGCAATTCTCGAAGGACTCGATTATTGAAAATACCATGGATCGAAGACAAGAGTCATTGCCATATCGTGGGAGGAAGAAAAAAAAACAAGAAGTGAAAGAAAAATGAGAAAGAATGGACCAATTGATTTGGTGGATTTCTTCGATATCAGGTCACATTATCGCGATAGCAAAATTCTATAGTTCTTCTATCCCTGTTGCATCAGATTTTTGAACTTGATATTTTTACGTGATTGTAACTATATTTCAGACTCGATTTGCAGTCCTCGATTCGCATTCCCGACTCTTGGGGATAGAGAACTAAATTCGAGAAGCGTATTTCGATAAAGTGTACTTAAGATATTCCCAACGCTGATCCCAGCGAAAACAGGATAATTATACTTCACGTTTCGTATCCTTTACTTCTTTGTATAAATAGCATTTATTATAATAAATGTATTAGAGCCTACAAGAAATACTTAAATTTCTGAATAAAAAAAGAAAAGATTTGTTTATTTAACACCATCGGGGAATAAATAACATTGCGAGTTTTAAAGTTGAGCTTCCAGGGTACTAGAAATTCAAATAGGGACTTCTGAATCAAGTGTATAAAGAAAGAACTCAGTTTCTCAATAAAAAAAAGTTTCGTTTATTTGACACCATTTGGGAGTCAATAACATTTCGTATACCTCAATTACAGATCAATTACTACTGGAGATTTCCTCAAGGCTTTAATTAAAGACCTCATTTTTTAATTAAATAATAAGCTCCATGATTAAAAATAGAGCTACAGTACTTCGATTCTAAATAATAGTGACGATTGGATGTCTTCATGGCAAGATGATTAAGAAATTCTAGAATGTCTTAACAATACATTCCTCTTAAATTTAGAAATTTAAATAGTCAATAAATAAAGAATGCAGCACAATTGTCTGCAACACTAAACAAACTTCGAAAAATTTGTAAAATATCTAAAAGATTCGAAATTCTCGAAAATACTGCACAATAGGATTAAATAATTTCAACTTAATAACGACGGTAAAGCCACTCTCAACCTATATACTGTATAATACACGAATAGTGACAAATATATTAACAAAATTCTACATTCGATTCAAGATCGAATTAAAATTCGAATAAAAGGATTTCAAAAAAAAGATACTGAAATAGGCATGCGAATCTATTGGTATATGCTAGAAGCCAAATTAAATATTTAATTTTATGTTTCATTTTCTCTTTTGTTTTAGAAATCACCAATTTTATCGTTCGGTGTAGTTCGTGTATTTCTCGCTGATTCTCAAACCAGTGAGTCGATCAGCAGGGATTCGAGTTTCTTAATTCTAAGTCTCGCGTGGAAAATCGCGGAATATCTAGGGAATACATTTACAATTCTGTAAGCGTGTCGGCTGAGGCACGAAGACGACATCTCGAACCGCCTTCGTATCCTTTACTGGTCCCAATTCCTGAGCCTTCAAGACATGAAATGATCTCATCTCTCAGGGTGGTCAGAACTCTTCGATCTTGACGATTATGAAGAGGGATGATGTGAAGAGCTTCTTGAGCATCAGCTAACGCTTCGTCGATGAAACCCGCGTCGAGTCTCGCTTTGGATCTGGCGTAATAAGCTTCATAGGAAGTTGGCCTTGTTTTTAGAGCTTCATCAGCCAACTCTATTGCCTCCTGATATTCCTAGAATAAAAAAAAAGTGTTCAGAATCATTCAAAATGACGAACTTTAGGTAGGTTATTAAATTAAATTAAATTAAATTTACTTACATTCATCTTGCGCTTGCACCTACTGAGATTGAGCAAGAAATTCAGTCTAAGTTGAGCAAAAGTTTGAAGATGCAGCAATAATTGACTGTGTTCCTGAAGCTGATGATCTTGAATTTGTTCAGGAGGTTCTGGGAATTTTCTCAAGGCATAAGCATAACGGTGAGAAGCTTCTTTTAGTCTTCCCTTTCTATACAAAACATTCCCATCTTCCAGGAGTTTGTTCAATAAAATAAGAAGGACATCTGGTTTGCCAGCTGCCATGGCCCAGGTCGCTGGACCAAGTTTGGCTCCTCTTCGAAGGAAACACTGAACTACCAGGACATTTCGACATCCTATTGCTCTATCTAAGGGCCTCATACCGTGGATGTCAACATGTTCAACTGCTGCGCCTTTTTCGAGCAAGAACTGCACGAGTTTTGGATTACCCTGAAATATCATTTTTTTTTAATTTTTTAATGAAAATATATTGTATTTAAAATAATAACTGTATCACATTATAAATTAGAGTGACAGTAGATATTAGAAAATCTACCTGAAATGCGGCCAAATCCAAAGGAGTTCTTCCCGTTTTATCACTCGCATTAACTTCAGCTCCTCGTTCGATGAGATGCTGGACAGCAGGCAGTCTTCCTCTAACACAAGCCCATCCCAAAGCAGTCAATCCTTCTTTGTCAGTTGCCTCTAGCAATGATCCTTTATCCAAAAACAGTTCAATTAAATTTGTATGACCTTCACCAGCTGCGATCATTAAGGAAGTTCGACCTACTGGATCCCTTTGAGTCAAAAGTGGAATGATCTCATCTGTTATTTGATCATTCACTGTCACAGTTTCTGTAACAAAGGTAAAAAAAAAGAAAATTAAAATTTCCAATCATGAGCTATAAATTTAAAGAAGAAATTATAAAAGTGAATAAGTGGCCAACCTTGGAGGATTCTCTCTGCAGTGCCCCAGTGACCATCCCTCGCAGCGAGCATTAAAGGCGAAAGTCCTTTAGCATTCACAGCCAGAGGACTCGCTCCACGACCCAAAAGAGCTGCGACAGTTGCCGTTGAACCATTAGCTGCAGCAATTGTTAGAGCAGTTTCTCCAATTAAGGTATCTGGTTGATCAACAGTAACTTCTGCCATGTCTAATATGTACTCGACAATCGATTCATGACCTTGAGCTGCTGCAGCAACAACAGCCTGTTGGGCAGCTTCCTCTAATCCAACTTCCGGAAGTGTAATTTCAGTCTCATTCTCTCTAGGAATCGTCCAATCGCAGGCAAGAAGGTAACCAACGACGGATAATCTACCATGTCTTGCTGCATGAACTAAAGAACATTGTCCCGCCATGTCTAGATGGCCCAATGATGCACCAGCAGCAGCGAGTCTAAAACAAATGTTCAGTTATTAGATTTATTATCGGACATCTTTTATTTAATAACATCTGAGGCTCCGGATTTCTGTGTTTCTAAACTAAACTTGTTGTTCTAAAAATTGATCATAATTTACCTTCTAACAACATCGCAGTGGCCACGAGCAGACGCCAGTGAAAGAGCTGTGCAACCTTGACTGTTAGTCAACTCAACATCAGCTCCAAACTCCAACAAAAGGGAAACCATCTCTACCGAACCTTCATGAGCATACATGCAAAGAGCGGGGGCGTTTCCAAGATATTCAGTTACAAAATTCGGGGAAGCTCCTGCCAGCAGAAGCAATCTTGAAACTTTTACATTTGGGCTGTAGATGTTTCGAAGAGTGCAGAGTGCTGATGAAACACATTCGGATGATGAAGCCAACCATGAAGCCTGCAAACAAAAATAAATCGGTTAGTTCATTGACACTGGACTGTAGAACCGGTAATAGAAAAAGGAAGGTATAATTTTGATTTAAGATTGGAAGATTGAAAGATTCTAACCTGAAGATCTCGGGAAGGCCAACAAGGTGTAACTCCTCTATAGACATGAGCTTTCAGAATATGATGACCAAGTTCCAAAGCTCTTTCACCATCCAGTGGAGCTTGAAGCCTCGATAATCTAAAAGCTATTGCTGCATGACCAAGTCTCAAATCACAGAGGAATTTTGTAGACTCGCCTTCATCTCTTCTCATAAGCCATTCCCTGAACGATGGGTGGAAGAACATATAGGTATTGTCTAAACGTTTCACGAGAAAACCGGAGAGCATCTGAAAATTGACATTTAAATTTATTTAATTTGATGATAAGAATACAAATTAAGGGAATAGAGGGGAAACTGATTTAATTGCAATAAAGGATGATAAATTTTCTTATAAGAAGCTGATTCCCTACTTACATATCCTTTGAGAAAAGAGAGCAAGAATCAGAGAATCGTAGTTGTTAGAAAAATATTTTCTCTTAAAAATATGTTTAATCATGTGCTCAATTTTTCCCTTAACTGACCTTGAATCTCTGCATGAAGTCTTCCCAAGAAACGAAGCAATCCATGTTCAGGGCGTTGACTGAATAATAAATTTCGGGGAGAGTTAGTGGATACAAGGCAGCTAGACAAACTCCAAGAAGTGGTTGCACCTTGTCAAACGAAGCTGAGGTTGGAAACCTCAGGTTGAAGTGCAAAAGGTAGATTTGAGCGAGGGAAACTGGCAAAACCTGTAACAATATCCAAGAATATTTTTCTAATTACAATTTATTTTTCTATTTTATAATCTAATCAGTTGAAACATACTAACTTATGAGTGATCAAATATTTTATCATTCTTTTAAAATGAAATGTAAACAAACCTTGTAGCTCGCAGATTTAGCAACCAAGTGTCCACTCTCGATGAGATCCAGGCTCAGTTTCACAAAAAGGAAGCAACCCTTCGCCAAATTTAATAGATGAGAAACAAATCGGGTTTGATTCGCACTATTAGAAGATTCAGCTTTGCCATTTACAGAAGCTGTGACGTTAGTTTGAATAGCTTGACTTCGAGAAAGTCGATAGCTGATGTATTCTGAGAGATCTTTAGTTATGCTGATTCCTGTGGGGTCGTTTGTACTTTTGTCGAGACAAACTTTAGTGTAGGGAAATTGTTTGGTACACTCTTGAAGCTGTGTTCTAACTGTACAGACAATTTTTAACCAACTGGGAAAATTTGGAGTGTGTCTGGTCAAGAAAGAAGCGATTGTGTCTCCTCTATCTGGCCTGTGGTATTCTGCTTCGCAAACTGCATCGATTAGTATTACCTAAAATCAGAGTGATTAATTAAAATTCGAGTTTTAATCTTGAGATTCAAGTCTTGGGATATTGAATCCTCAAGTTTAAAGTAGAAATCTGAGAGCAAGAAATTTGAATCTATAAGATTAAATCTTTATATTTGAATACAAAAGGAGAGATCTTTAAGATTAAATCTGGAAGACTTGGTCACCTAGATTAAATCTTAAATTTTCAATCAAGTTCAATATTTAGAATGCAAATCAAGATTATATGTATAGTTATAAATTTGTGAGTCTTAATTCTGATATTTCAGTTTCAATCTAAAACTTCCCTCTAGTTTTGATCTAAAAATTTGAATCATCACATTTAATCTAGAATCTAGAAGTCTTCAAGTTCAAATCAACCCGGAATTCAAATCAGAATAGAATAAAAATTATGACTCCACTTACCATGTTTATTTCCGGCAACCTCCCAGTTCTTCTGAGACTCAAAAGGGGTTCGATTATTCCTCTTGATAAGGCGAGATCTGGATCGACTGTACACTCTCTCAGTGAAAGGGATCCTTGCAGATGAGGCTCTGATAAAAGGTACTCTCTGTAAGATGCAAGTTGTGGAGCCTGACAGAGTTGTGCAGCCAAAGAATGAATCAAGTCAGGTACCAGACAGGTGCAATTATTATCAGCTTGACAGAAGTGGTAAGCCACGACGTGAGAAGCCAGGTCACGAATCTGCAACGTAATCGATTAATCATATATTTATAGTCTCCTTCCATGAACAAAAAATAAAGAACTGAAAGTAAAAGTGGCCTACCCTCTCATTTGTAGTCTTAACACTTGACTGAGAGTTTGGAGAACTAGTCTCACTTTTTTCTTCTTCAAGCTTCTGAGTTTCTTTTTGATCCCTTCGACGACCAAAGCAACTATATTCAACGAGTTGAAGAATTAGGGCAGTCTTTCCTGTTCCGGGGGATCCCGATATTAAAACTCCTGGACTGGATCCATTGATGACTGTTTCCAATTCTTGAAGCAGCCAAAGACGACCAGTGAAGAGGGGGTCAGTTTCTAAAAGAGGTACTTCGAAAAAGAGAGGTTTCAGGGTCAGCTGTACCGTGTGATGCAGAAAACGCACTGGAAATAGAAGAGAAATTTTTATTCGTAATTAGAAAATAATTTCAATTCACCAGATTAACAACTAGTCTTCAAATTGTAATCTGCGGTGCTTACTTTTTGAATCAATTGAGCCTTTGACAGTTCCAGCTCTCGCAGATCTTCTCACACAAGTTCTCCTATTTTTAAACAAAGTTTGTCCAAGTTCATCAATCTGACCAGGTTGGGAGGTCGTAACGGAATGTCTTCTCGAGGTGACAGGACTGCCACTACCATTCGACAATCCAGAGACAGAAACAGACATGGACATTGACATAGAAGTGGAAGCAGAGGCTGAAGTTGATATCGAAGCCAAACTTCCAGCACTATCACAGTCTTTAGATTTTCCTTTTCCCTTAACTTTTCCCTTCGACTTTAAAGGACTTCTCAGAGCTGCAACTGCTTCTGCCTCACTGGATGTTCCAGTCAATGTCGAAACAGGACTAGTATTTGTCGATGGATGTGTTTGAGTCTCAAAGCTCGTGAGGCTGCTGAAAGAAGCTGCAGAACTATCGTGACCTTGAAGACTGCTTAAATGAGGCAATCTTAGTTTAGTTGGAAGTCGAGTTTGACCTGGAAGATCAGTCACATCGACACTCGAAACTCCACCATGTCTTCCATTTCCTAGGAGAAGTCCTAATCTCATATAGAGGTCTGACTGGGAAGATTTTTTTGTCTTCGACGTCAGGGGTTTGACACAACCACCTTCGTCATCTGAAAAGAGAGATTTTTAAATTAGTTTAGCATTTTTTTTTTAATTATCGAGAAATATTTTGAATCAAGTTATTGACAAATTATTTAATTTTTAGTAGTAATGTGGAAAATCTCTTTAAGTTTAAAGAACTGGAGTTAAGTAGTCTCGATTTTAACTTAACTTAGATAAAGTTTATGTTAATGTAATCACATTTTCGCACATTACTACGTTTTAATTTTTAAAATGTTAACAGGCAAATTAAAATTTGGAAAAAATCATAACAACACAGAAAACTAGTGCAAAACTGCAAGTGCTCAATAGTGATTTTTATTTTCCCTTTAGAGGAAACATATTATTCTAAAAAATAGCCCACATAAAATTTTGTATATTCTGGAAATACACATATTTTTTGAGTAGCACTAAATTCTTTATCTAAATTGACAAAAATAATAATCTGATACTGGGAAACACTTCGAATCTGAAAATAATGACATTTAAGCAAAATTCTAAAACTGAAAGAGTAAATAAAATTTTGTTAGTAAACTCTTCAATGACTTACAAATTTCTATCGGTGCTTTCATTGTTAGACCT
Organism: Synergus japonicus; assembly: GCA_900474275.1. NCBI lineage: Eukaryota > Metazoa > Arthropoda > Insecta > Hymenoptera > Cynipidae > Synergus > Synergus japonicus. Next base: position 39,567 of record UCOH01004737.1, on the reverse strand, counting down.
ATCATTAAAAATATGTGTGAATTGTATAACATGCTCTCTATAAGATGGGTCTGAAATATGTATATATTTTTTAAATATCCATTTGCTATTTAAACATTTAGAAATTTCAAATTATCATTCACAAACTAAATATTAAGCCAAAACACACAGCGTTACAAAATCTACTGTTTCACACTAGACTCTAATTAATTTCCTGCCTGGGACTTTGTTGATCGAATCGACAAGTTGATTTAATCCATCACTAGCAGTTCCCTGACTACTGCTCCACAGGGTTTTGATTTTTCCAAGAACAATTCCTGTCCACCGTGACTTTCCTTCCCAGGAAGTCGTCATCCATGCTAAATTTTAATTTAGTGTTCAATTATGTGTTCAATTTAGAAAAAAAATTTTAACACGAACAGTATAAAAAATGTCTTAATTTCTATTGCTCGAAATGCAAAGTAGAAATCCAATTATCATTCTTTATTCAAATATAAATTAAAGGATCAGGTTGCCTTATTTTGTGACCTCTCATAATTTATTTGACCAATTTATTTCCGAGGAAAAGATTTTAATATTAGTTACATACCATTAAGCAAAGTTTGAGCAGGCTTTCTTCTGAACTTTGAGAAACTTTTTTTCAATTTTAAAATTCTGCTAACAGATGAATTCCCCTTTTCCTTCATTACTGCGTAATATTTTCGTATTTACGTTTGACTAGTTAGCAAATGTCCGGCGTCGCGTGATTCTTAATGGAAATTGAAATGTCTATTTGCCGAGGCAAATGGAGTTCGAATAACATTTCATAATACTGCTATCGTTGGAATGTCTTACCTGATAACGCTGATGGGTTGTCATTTGCACTTTGCTCCGAAGATATTGGATCTCGTCTTCCGGGTCTTTGAGAAGCAAAGGGACTTTTTAGGGCCTTCGAGTTCAGGAAAAATCGTTTCCTTTGAACTGGAGGCGTTGGGCAACCTGTGATTAAATTAATAAATTATGAAAATCATTTTATTGCAATAAATAATACCCGTTTTCGAATAATATTGATGGAAAAAAACTCACTCTGAGCCATTGGTTGAACTTTGTGTCGTGAGGATGAAGACTCTGGAAGAACTGGAGGTTTGGATTTCAAACCCTTCCCCATTGCTGGAGTGGAATTAATTTCGTTCCCATCACGCTGCTGAAAGCACACATTTTAATTAGAAATTAAAGGACTCATTCTCATTAAAACTCGTTAATATTTTAATTAATTAGTCTTGCGATTATATAAAATTTCTAAATTCTAAATAATCCTGTAGAGTTTTTCAGACTTTTTATCAACCCTTTCTCGTGCAACAATGTTGGTTGATTATTGCAATAGATTTATGGGTTTATGAAGTAGGTTTATTGTTGTTTTTTTTATTGTTAAGGTGAAAGGAATTTCAGTTGGGAGGAGCCTCTATATCGTGAATTCAAATCATTTAGTGTCTAGACTGTTTTAAAAAAAAGGTCATAAATCTATGAATCAGTAAGCAGCATGATCTTCCTGATCTGGATTGAATGTTGCAAATATACGCCTTTGTCAAGGGAGTAAAATCAAAGAGTGGGTGGCAAAACGTCAAGTTTCAAGAGCCAGAACATGTAGGAGTGGTTCTCTCTTGTGTGGGTTCAGGTATATGTGTCACCATCTTCCCTTGGTATTTGCAATTGTACTTCCATAAGGGCTCTTCATAACTCATATTATACCCATTTATCAAAGACAATAGAAAAAATAATAATACCCTTTCTACTGCCTCTAACATTACTTCTTTAACTAATCGTGCTACACTCTCATTTTATTGCCTATTCATTCATACCTTCGTGAAACAACTTTCCCCATTATCTAGCACATAGTTATTTGAAAATTATGAAATTTATAAACTATTCATGAAACTTCAGTCGTAAAAACATTAAAAATAGTAAAAGCATTAGTCTTTAAAGTTTAAACAGTGTTGAAAGGTTTTCCAGCTGCAAGTAGCGCTGACAGATTTTTAGAAGTTAATGCCTAAGTAATGAGGAAACTTGATTTATGAGAGATTTGATTTACTGAATAGAGAGTATGTTTATATTGGTAACATTTTTGTGACTTCTGCTTTTAGCTTTAGGTTTCATATCTTCAACTTGGTACGTTAAAAATTTTTAAATAGATTTTAAGTACATTGAGCTGTAGTGTGTATTATGAAATGATTATGGAAGGGAAATTTCTTACATGAGCAGAGCGTGGTAGAATGTGTGGCCTGGTGATAACCCTGGTGCGAGGTCTTGGACTGCTGCATGAAGAATTTACAGCTGAAGAGTCGTCGATCCAGTCCTCGGATGGACTCTGCATAGACAAGGGCCCCGAGGAGCAAAACCTTCCATCGCGAAAAGGGCCCTCGAGGCCATCTTCCTCGTTAAAAAGATACCCAGTTTCTCTTAAGCAAAGGGGGCAAGCTTCACTCCGAAATAAACAGGAATAGCATCTCTCGTGTCCACAGGAATCAATCAGACGTCTTTTTTTACCCTTATCAAATGGCATTTCACATGAGGGGCACATTGAACCATTCAGCACTGTCGATGATTCCACCAGTGCTCGAATCTGGGCCAAATCTGTAAAAAAAAATGAAATACCACATAAATAAGAATTCGTTGAGACCAATCAATATCTACATTTTCTATACATATCTTCAAACTCTTAGCCCAGCTTGCTTTGAATTATTTTATCTTGAGTTCAAAGAAATCTTTCCTAATAGACGATAAAACAAAAAACCAGACGCCCTAATAAAAAAATCTATTAATAAGCAGAGGTCTTCCGTTTTGATTCTAGAATAAATCTCGGAATATCAACTACATGACTTACTTTTATTGAAAACTAAATTCATTTATTCATTTACCAAAAATAATTTTTAAGGATAAAAAGTTAATAATATGGAAATAAATAATTTAAGTTTTACGGTGAAATAAGATCAATTTTTAATTCGCAAAGAGACAAATCAATTTCCAGTAGACGGGGAATTGCTCAATCTTCGTGAAAAAATCGAAACACGTATAAGATGTAATTTATGAAGTACAAGTTCGCAACATGAATGGAATGGAGAGACATTTGTCATTGGCATTGATCCGATTTTCGGATTGAATTTATATATCGTTTCAATCCGACATAAATGACAAGGCACAAGCTTTTTCGATATTTTAATAATGAATCGATGACAATTTGATAAGAAATAACATTGAATGGATGAACGATGAAGAACTGAAGAGATGAGCTAGGAAGAAGGTGCCATCTCTTCGATCGATAAATCGATCCTAGAAAGTCGAGGTCAATAAAGGTCGACCTTTTCCTCGCGTTAGAACGTGCATGAAGATTAGCTGAATCGGCTATTAATAATTCACGAGATAATTTATTGCTAAATCCAGCAATAATATTGTCAACCAAGAAATAAATGCGATAAGATCCTATTAAATCGATTGCAATATAATCCAAGTTTCATTACCATTCTTCAAAGGTCATGTACCGTTTTGATTTCAATGCCTTCTGGATATTTTCATCAAGTTGAGAGAACAGCTTAAATTGCACAACTTTTCTCAAACTTATCAACAAAAATGTGAATTAAAGTGACAATAATGATTTTTAACCCATACAACAATTTTGATCGACTTTATCGACTTGATAAGTCCATATCAAGCAGGTGCAGCTGTACTCGGGTTACCGTAAGCTAGCTGGGTCAACGTTCTCAACTGATACTCTGATAGTTTCTGCCTTTTTACTGCTGGACGCAAGAAAAAAGACTTTTTTCTCTCTTTATAACTGCAGTTTTTCCTTCCTTTGTGTACTTATCTCTGATGAGATAACAACCATCAACAATCATCTCTTATTTTTTGTTCTTCTTTTCTTAAGAAAGTGTATAACTATAACACTTTTATATCCTCCCTTGAATTTTTAAACTTTTTCAAGCTTAAATTCGTTTTCTCACTCAAATGTGTATACGAATTCTGATGCAAACCGCGCGTTTTGTAGAGATGACATCAAATTAAGAGGTTCATATTAAAAATAATTATCACTTCAAGCCACGAATAAGGAAAAAAAATCTCAGAAGGACGACGAGAATGAATAGCGATGAAAAGAGTGAGAGTTCACAGCCTTCAGCTGTGAACATTTAAGCAATACAGTGTAATTTGTGCGTGGCAATGAAAATTGGTATTTCAATATATGCCCACATAAAAATAAAAAAAGCATCAAGGTCAAAAAACTATTGGAATCATAAGCCTTTCCTCAGAAATAATCTCATTCTCTTATGTATCTTATTTATGACTTGTACAGGGATTCGTTTCATGTAAGGAAAATTGATAAAAATGTAATTGCTAATGAAAATGGTAAATGGAACGTGTTTTGTATAGAGATGCAGGAAGGATTAGAATCATAAATTTAATTAACTTGATTGGAGTTGAACAAAAGAGGAAATCAGAAAAGGGTAAATGGAAAGGTGGAGAACGGAAACTCTAAGACAGGTGGTTCTTCAACTGGGTTCTAGTCTCGGTTCTAGTCTTATGGACTTTAATCTTGTATGCACTTGGTCGTGCTTGCTGGCTCTGCAAGTGCACAGTATTTTATCGCCTGGCAGCAGAACCTCGATGCCGATTTAACGAGGCTTTACGACCTGGATCGAAGCGTCTGGGAATAGAACTTCTATACCTCAGAGATCGTTCAAGTTTCTTTTTTCAATTCTTCGAATCGAACTCTACTCCATTGCCCACTCATTATCCCTCATTTCAACCTCCATTTTTCAATACAAAATACATAGATGTAAAAACTTATTCACATTAGGAAAAGCTTTTATAATATATTTTTATAATATATATTTTTATATATATTTGTACCGAAACATCCAGCTCGTATGAAAATTCCGGTTTACGTAGCCACGGGCCTTTTTTAAATTGTCATTCATCTTTTAAATGACTGAAAAGTGCTAAAAAGAGTGTATTTATATTTTTTGTTGAAAAAGTGCGCAGAGACGATTTTGTCGTTTTGTCTGGCAAGGTGGTAGCCAATTGGAAATCGTTTCTTTTCGGCGAGTCACGCGTAATAATCGTTATTTGGAGCTTGGTCAGGGAGAGAAAGTACCCTGCAAAGCAGGGTCTTCGCCTACGGCTCTTGTATATATTTAAATCGGTATCTCCAGCTTGTAGTACCAGAGCCGATCTGAGATACGATCACCTGAGTACGTAATGTTAGTGCAAGTGTACGCACGTATATCACGACCCATTCTTAGAACCAACTTCCCTTATAAACGTTACTTCCCTTCTTCATTATATTTCAATATTCCATTTACAATCAATGAAAGAATATATAATTTTAGAAATCAAATTGTATAATTTTCAAATCAGTGATAAGGATTTATATAATTGCTTACTGAATGGAAAGAAACAGATTTTAAGTATTAATCAAATTATGAGACTGATAAATCTATGGCTATTAAAATACTACAAATTTCATTATACACTCTAAAAATAGTCTATTGACGGTTAAACGATTCCTTTTACCGTGAAAGGATTTTTTATTCAAAATTGGTATAAGAAGAAATCCTTTCATGGTAAAAGGATTTTCCTTTCAAATGCTATCCTTTTACTGTCAAATTATTTTCTTTAATGAGGAAACTAAAACTGAAACAACGTACAATCACTCATGTATAGTCACACTTCACTCAGTAGCCTACAAGTGCAATCCTTTAATAGTTAAAGGATTTCTTTTCATAGTCAAAGGATTTCTTTTTATGGTCAAAAGAAATCATTTATTGATAAAATTATTTTCGTTTTGAACTTAGCAGCTGAGTTTTTTAACAGTGAAACGATTCTTTTGACAGATAAAAGAAATCTGCTTGATTTCAAAGGATGCATTTTGAAAAGAACGTAATTTCACTGTTAATAGAATTTTTTTTAGAGTGTTTGTACTCTTATCGTATTTTTCTAGCGATAACTAAAAAAGTAAATAAATCTTGATAAATATATATAATTTTTAAAGGAAGTAAATCATTTTTGCTCAATACTTTTCTGTTTCCCACGATTTGCTTCGAAGTACGTGAGGCAGCGTGCGAAAAGACCATAGGACTTGCAGGCTGAGCGATTCTTCAAGTTTAATAGCCGATGAAACGTTGAACAGGTGGTGGGTATTATTGCCCAGTTTGAGTCGAAGAATTGAAGAATATAAGCCTAATGCACTATAAGAGCGAGGACGCCCACTTCTTTTCAATGGGAAAACCAGGGAAAACCGAAACGCAAAATGTACCTGGTACCTGGTTGTGTACCCCTGAAGAAGGTAACATAGAATAAGAAGATGGAACATTTACAACCCTCGTAACCAAACAATAAACACCCCAGCAAAGCAAGTTTTAGAATTTTAGATGTACATTTAATATTTACAACTTTCATTGACCTGTCTACGTAGCTTTCTCAGGCTTTGTATGTATTTTCGTCTTTCTTAAATCTAAATTTTTTAATCTTTTCTAAAATCTTTGTAGTCCACGAAACGTGCTAAACTGTGTGAGTTTAAGAGTAGTATGTTTGAGTTTGAAAATTGGTGGGTCATGCACTGACCAGTCCAACGGGTCGAGATACTCGAGATAGGAGATCCATTCTTAGAAAACCTGCCAACTTAATGACTCTTCCTCTTTTTTTTTATATTTTATTAGTCGGATTTACTGTGTCTGGGAAAAAATGTAGCTACTTAAAGGGATTGTATTTTATATTCTAAATTCCACAAAAATGATATTTTTAATATGATTTTTTTAGAAAATGTATAATTAATGTATATAATTTATAAAAAATAATTGATATTGATTGAAACTATAACAACACATAAATTGATATCCTCTTAAAACTCTTTTTAAAAGCCTGTCAACTTTTCTCATTAGCTTTCTCAACTGCTTGTTTATGCACCTTTAACTTTTAATTTTCAGTTTTTAAATACCTGGAGAAAAGGTCACAAAAGCAGCGCCGAATCGCACAGTTACATATTTTTTCGGTGTTAATTGTCCAATAACAATTATCCTTAATTCACCCATAATTCTGGGAGAGTAATTATTTTTTTTGCAGCTCCCGGGAAAGTAGTATGCAAATTTGTTTTGCTTGTACTGAAATGTATATTATATGACGGATATAAAATACATATAACATCCCGAGTTTAACTTTTTCACTTGAAGAACGACGTAAAATCAACTAAAAGACTAACTTTGCATCTTTTATGCCAAGTGACTACAGGTGTTCGACTTTCGCAACCTTGCAATTGGGAACTGCAGGTCACTAAAGATCATTATGAAATACGTAAGAGTTCTCGTGTTTTTTCCTTTTTGCCTTTCGAAAAATGCAGCAGGAAATTGTGAAATTTAATTAATTAGTTTTACAGTCTTGCATTTAGATACTTATTCAAATGTATATTATTATTATTCTTGTATAAAAGATTTCCATCGTTTCTAAACATCTTTTCCCTCCCTCTACATGCTCAAGATGATAGCAGTGCTCTGATTATCTGAGGACCTTATCGTTTTCATGCTGGTTTTATCTCTTAGAAACCAGCAGGTAAGCTTTTGTTGATGCTACGTGTGAAATGTGAAGACCGTGCACCTAACGGAAATTAAATTAATGGACCTTCTACGAGATTAGTTTCATAATGCAATGCAAATTACCTGCATCTTATTTCAAATTTAACATTTATTAAATCTAGATCTCCGATTACATTCATACTTTTTTACATATAATTTTTAATAAGCGTTCTTTCACTTCCTCCTTTAAAATACATAAATAGGAGAGTAGATCTTTTCATAAAAAAAGCAAAAAATATTCTCGAGAGAATTGACTGTAGCTAATTTTAAATTGATACCAATACTCGAGATTTTTTATATTAGTCACTGTAACTAATTTCAAGATTCGGACGACTAAGCAATTGTTACAAGGTTCGGGCCTTTAAATTCGAAGAAGTGATGCGGATGAATGAATATCGTTCAATATATGAGTTGAAAGTTACTTTCCCCCATTTTTCAAAGCGAATCTTCAATATTTTTGTGCTTATCTTCTACTCATTTGTTAAAATTTATAATTGAAATAAGTCGAGCACTTTTCTGTTATTATTAAAATATTAGATGTAATAGTGGTATAAGTTGTGAAGCGGATGTAAACTTTAATAGGAGGAAGCATTCTCAGGCGTTTCGTAACGCTTTTACTATCATCGTGTCAGTCTAATGGTCCGAAAATGAGTTCTTACCTTTCTCACCGTTTATATCCATCTCATCTCATTAGTTCTCATGTAATAGGATCGAGAGAACGTTTCGGTGTAATAACCGTCAAAGGTAAAGAAATACGAGTTTCAAATCCCACCCCTCGCCTCAATTTGGACACTTGTTTACCTCCAAAGTCACCACAAAGCAAGATTTTCCGTCCAGTTGGTAATTATATAGTGAATTATTATATCTATTATGTACCCTAATTGCAATAAACCTCAAACTCAAAAGTTTCATCATTTATTGCGCAGGAGACTCTCAGAGAAAAGAATTACACATATTTCGATCATCGACTTTTATTTCCAATTTACTGACTGAAATAATATATATTTTTCAATTAAGAAAAATTTCAACACTGGTTACTGCAACTGCAAGTAATTGCAATTGTTATTTTGTTAAATATAATTTATAAGCTATTTTGAATAACATTACATTTTTTTAAACATGTTGGGACATTTGACATGATCATGTAGAACATTTGTATGTGATTTGATAGACAAATGTTAGAAAATTTAAAATTGTTGAAATGCGTGAATTAAGTTGTATGTAAAAATGAATGTAGTTAATTAAATACGAAAGGGGGGGGGGAATGACACGGGGCGTGTTGGAATCTTTCAAAGGTGCAACAAGTAGTGAACAACATTGTGTAACGTGCACCTGGCAACTCATTTAGGTAACGACGTGTTCTACAGAGACTTGCCATTAAATCAAAAGTAACGATTAAAAAGCATATGGATTGTATAGGGATATACGTTGATATGAAATCATGCGAGAATAGTCTTGTAGTCAAGTGATCTGTCTGGTCATTCATGCGTTATATGTAAAACCAGCAGAAATAATCTCAGAGCAATATAGAACCTCGAAATCGATACGCATATAAATATATATATATATAAGCACTTGAAATCCGCAAAAAAATCGCTTTCACATCGCGTTAGGTTTCACGCTTTGTTACAAGCTTTGTTGCCAGAATTAGAAATATAAATTAGAACGTTTTATGTACAATAAAAGTAAAATGGTACATAAATCGTCTTATCGAGTGAATAGCGGGAACTTTTGGTCAATCACGATTTCATTTAATCCGCGGTTAAATCTCATTGTTAGGAAGACTCTGAAATGCTCGATGACTTCTCATTGTTTCTAGCTCTAACCAATAACCGATGCATTTACCGTTTGTTTCGTGACGAGAGATTATCAGTGTAGTTGAGTGTCTATGAGCACGTAAAGTGTCAGACTATTCTTGACGAGTCGTGACTTTCGATAATCTTACGGCTTTCACTGTACAATTATTGTTATTATCGATCGGCAAATTTCATGTACACGAGCCAATGTATCATCTCAACAAGAGAAGAAGCCACTATAATTGGAAAACTCTTTAATACTATACAATTATTCCCCAAGAAAATGCTTCTCTTTCAATTCATGTATAGTAAAAACTGCACGACTTTTTTTTGTATATAGAAAGTATTTATGTTCAGTGATGTGTAATGTCTACGTATAAAGTAAAAATATCCTCAAATGCGACGCATATGCTCGAATATAATAACGGATTCCAGATTATATATGCAAAAAGGTTTTTAAAAAAAATAAAAGAGCAAGGAATTTAGTTATTTATTACAGACATATTTGCTCATTTTTTCCATTACGAAAGAGCACACATTCGACTATTCGTGAATGTGTGAGTGTCCTCAGACGACTGAACGCGATTGAGCTGAAAGTACGATAATGTCATGGACTTAAAAAAAGGTGATACGTACAAGAATGATTCATACGTCGTGTATATATACAAACCACAGATAATTCTCACAATTCACAATCCACTTTACTCGAGAGAAGATTCGCGTCTCGTCTCCGAGATAAATTCATTGAGAGAAACAGAAAAGATTATACGCGCTCTTGTAGGCTTAGCAATTAATGAATCATGAGAAGAAATTCACTCAAAAAAAGGAATTCTCAATATTTGACAACAATATTTATGTTTTTCCTGTTCCAAGACTAATAATAAAATTGGATGCATTTATCAATGTTATCAGTTTCACAAAGCGAATTATAGGAATTATTTTCAGTGTATCGAACAATGCGGCCTTATTACTCTATACTTGTTATAAGTCCACCTACATCCCGAGTGCCCATTAATCATTGTGTTTTTTCGTGATTAGATCAAAATTTCATTTCTCTTATTATATGATCAGTTTCATAATTTATTTGATTACATCCTTTGCATTTTAATATACACATTATTATTATATTATATTTAATACTGAGCTGCGTATAATTTTACTAAAGGCTCATGCTCTTTTTAAATTTCGAATTGATTCTTGACTAATTCCTATTGGAACATAAGTTACAATTATTGTGAAAACTTCTCAGAGGAAAGATATAAAGGAATTAGGACTTTATAGAAAAAGATGCAGGGGAGAAAAATAATTATATACTGGTGCGAGGTCTCCGTTACGCTCCGAAAAGCAGGATACAATATTACGCCATTAATTGGGTGCAACAGGTGGCAACTGCACACTGCCATTTTCAAAATAAACACTTGCATTTTCACATCCGATTCTTTCCACTTCCCAGTCTCTTGTTCCCAGGCTTAATTCAATTTTTTGCACTATTTCATTACTTATGTATGCATGTACATTTTTAGTATTTCCTTTATCTACAATACCATTATAAGATTGTAACAATTCTGTATTAAATTATCTGGTGTGTGAAGTATAATTATCTAATATCGTATAACTATCTATACTGCATTCAGTTATCTAATCACGGTGATTTACAGTTCTCAGTCAATATCTGAGTTTAATAATTGTCAAGTAACCAAATTCAATTAAAATTATACTCCATAAGTGAGTTCAACTTGGAACGAATGGAAAACACACGATAATGAATCCATGATTATGAAATGATACAAGCTTCCTTATTAAGTTTCAATACGCAATTATATATATCAGAAATGACTTCAATATTATCTTGAGGCACGAGATACATGTTAAAATGCATACAAGTCTACAAGAAAGCGCGTGAATATCCACCTGTTTTCATTTCAATTGCAGATAGTAGTATAATTAACAGAATATAAATATAAATAAACTCAATTATCGGAATTTAAAATTTATGATGTCAAAAGCTAATTCAATAAAATAAACACAGGTGTAACAAATATAGATAAACTTTCTAGTTAAATTAAAAACACTAAAGCGAATACATAATTGATTTTATGCACATATTAATAATGTTATTGAGCTTCTTTGTTTTGAAAATACGATTACAGTGCAATGTTACTGAATTAAAATATGTATTCAGTATAGATTCAATCTTTATAAAGTATTACTTCTTATAATGGTAATTATATAATGGTTTAGTCATTAATCCATTGTTATTTTTAACTCCTCGTCATCGTCCAAGTACTTCTCGTTAAATCACGTCGTTAAAGTGCTCTTTTAGCTAGACATTCATTCATTATAAAGTGTTCCCCACTTTTCTATGGTTTTGTTTTTCCCCTTCCTACCCCCTCTTAAACAATCAAGCTGACCCAAATCGTAATTTAATCGTCGCACAGTCATCGTCCAACAATGACATGAAATTTTTTCAGTTACAGTTGCAGTCTCGAAGTTTGAAAGTAGGGGTCATTATTTATTCGAAACTTAAAACCTTGAAAAAATCCATTATGATATTTTGATTAAGAAAATCCAATTTTAAATATCTTTACTTATTTAACTTGAAAATTAGTCGAAGTAGTGCGGAAAGAATTTCAATTATGTGCAGAAGAAACTGTGATTGCTATAATTAAAGTATGATTACATAATCGTGATCACATACGGAATAGGAATGTTTTTAAATAACTGTATTTATAATATATGAAATTATTAGAGAGTTACGGTTACTGCAATTGTGGTTGACTTAGCTGCATAAAGACTGCATATTACTGACCTGGTTAATCCGCTTAATATGTAGCATTCGCAAAGCTAACATCATGTGTTATAACTGTAACCTCAGAGCAGATTAACATAAATTTAACCATGCTTTTTTCTATCGTACAGAATTCCGCAAACTTTTTAGACAACCGCTCATTACAGTTTTTCAAGTGTGAGTTCTTTTTCTTCAATAACTAATGTTAATAAATATATAGACTCGCTGTTGTAGATGCAGAATTATACCACTTTCTCTAGCTTGTGAAACTTGTAATATCTTTACAAGGTAAATGTTATCTATTGATTTTAAAAGCTTACTTGAAACATGAATCCGAACAATTTTTTTAAATCATTTTATATTAACGGTTTATTTAATTAACATTCAATTAATATATCATATCAGATATTATGGTTAAAGTCCTCTGAATTATTCCCCACAAATTGTATATCTTCCATATTATTATTTTAATTTTTATATCACAATTTAACAAAGCCCGTCCTTCATGTCCTTATCTTAAAACTTAGAGATTATTCTGCAAATTCAAGTCTACTCTCCATGACTCTTGAATACAAATTCTCTGTACTAAGACATTCATTTACTATTCACACAACAAAATTTACATCTCTAATTGTGCAACAGTAACATAATATTTGAAATATATCATGCTCTTGGTGCAAAATAATTTTTTTTGCATTTACCAACAGTCTCATGTATAAGATAATAAACTTATTAATATCCTTTTTCCTTTCGCGCATTATTTAGTATCAGATCTTGTTTTATTGCAGAATTAGACACTAGTGAATTCTTTTATAGTGAAAAAGGCATGTAGTGCCTGGGACGCATTAAATTCTTATCGACGACTATAAATTATGCACTAAGGGTGTCCATAGCTCAAACCATGCCAATCTAAACCTTCTAATCAGAATCAGCAAATTTAGCACCACGAGTGCACTAAATTCTTATCTGACCGAACCTTAATTTGGCACACAAGCAGCATACTATACTCATTCTTATATCAGCATGCGTTGCAACTTACTGAATACTCCATACTCGAAACTGGCATTCATACGTTATATTCTCGGTTATATTATATGTATATCGTTTCTAGGGACTTAGGGGCCGGATCCGACCCTGGCGATAATAAGCTCTTTTATTTTACATCTCTTCAACATCAGACCAAGCTTTCACGACTAGCGAATACTCAGTACTGAGGTGAGTACCGTTCTTAAGTATTCTTGAGTATTTCGCGAAGTACTCACCGAGAACTGAGAGGCTGAGTCCTGATCCAGGGCGAGGCGACCTGTGTCGGTCATCCGGAGGCGCCATGGTGGTCAGATCCAGAAAATCCGGTAGCAATAATCCTTACTTTTTCATTTTTCACAGTTCACAGTCATTCTCAACCATATATTGAAAAAAATCATAAATAACTGAATTGAATTGATTCAAAATAGAATAATCACATAAGCTCTCTTAAAATCTGTAATGAAGTCTCAAATTGTTGCAGAATTTTATTATCCGCACATAATTTACGTTAAGCATAAAAACTAAGCTCATTGTGATCTTTAGTTAAAAGTCACAAATATTTGGTGCCAATATATGCACACAATGTCAAGTTGTACACAAAAACTCTGAAGATTGAAAGCACCGGTATTGGAACTGGTATCACTTTAAAAATTATGTGGTAATCACTCAGGGGGTGGCATTTTCACATGACTTTGGGTTTTTTTTTTAACCTCCTCATTTTTTTAACAGTTTTCTTTCTTTTTTTCAGGTTCGACGCACCGAAAGTTGCGTGAGGAAGTGAGGAGTGAGAAATATGTGAGGGAGTGTAAAATCGAGGTACATCGTATGAGAGAACGAGTCGAACTGATTGAGGCCCAAGAAACGAGGGAGAGCCGGAGAGTCGGAGAGAAGAGTTGGGTCGGAGGCAGTCTCGGGCAGTCGGAGGCTCAAACGACGCCTGATTGGCTCGAAGACCAACTGGCTGACTGGCTTGGATGGCCACCGTCTCGAGTTCTCGCGGTGGAACGCACTCACGCAGGTTCTTTGGTTCCTGCGAGTCTACGGAATGAGTGCAGCTTGTCGAAGAATCCTCGACATTCAATCCCTCCAAGGAAGCCAGAGGATTCAACTTAGCTTTTAGAAGGGACTTTTTGCAATTCCTGGATTCGAGTTTATTTAGAGATCCTGGGATCCCTTAAAATCATGCTAGAGATTTAAGAATAACGTACATATTAGGGGAAAAGTAATACATATTCACTTTTAGAAAGATGCAAGTGTAACTTCAATCGTTCTTCTTTTTTGTATTGTTTTTTAAATTCTGGATTGGACTTAAAAGAGATCTTCCAAGTTCCAAGAACGATTGAACAAATTGCATTTTCGGCATTTCCCTCCCAGATGCATATTTATGATTGCAAATGAATCTGAATTTCTTTGGCATGAGTATTGGTAAACATTGGATGGTTTTGCGATTTCTCAACACGTATGGAAGTTTTTCGTGTTTGGGAAAGATGTTCTCTTGCACATGCATATGTAGGTAGGGAACATACGTGTCATATTAAGGAGTCACGTTCCTTCAGCACCATTTCTTTTGGAGAATGATGGCATTTGACTCGTCACGACTCGATAAGAGAAGCCTGGTTGTAGACTTTTCAAGCATGCACTCTAGTCACACAGGTATAGCATGTCTGCAATCTTGTGTGTCGGGAACTCGAGACGCCTTCGAATAGCAGCTATATAGTATATACGTATATTTATACTTGATAGATAAACATACATATAAATGTTCAAACCATGTTGCAAATGTTATTGAAGTGAAGTGCACTTTCGCTTTAATCATAATATAGTAAGAATTAAATTTGTGAGCTGAGAAATGTGATGGGAGCATAAGTTTTGATGCTTTCCCATTAGGATGAGTGTTCAATAGGTGCAAACTTCAGTTTGTCCTTGTAATAATCTTTTTAATATATTTAATGAAGATAGTTTTTCTTTGCCTTATTTATAGAATTTCCGTACCGAAATTAAAAGCTTTCTGAATTGGAAGTAGATAAATTTTCGATAACATTGTTGAAATTCAAAGACGTCTGCAGACCAGAAATGGCACTGGATTGTTCTTTTTTTCTTTTTTTTTTTAGTCAGGGTATCGTCTGCTTTTGGCACACATTGGATCTGTCTCTCCTATGGTATTTGAAGTGAAGCCGCCAAAAAAGTGTTCTACTTGGCTAAAATTAGTCGCTTTATAAACCCCTTTCTTTTATTTCTCTCATGCAACCGATTTTAAGTATTTTTAATTACTTTAATTATATTTTGTACTTAAAATTCCAGGCATGGGAAAAACATTTTCACTACCTTCTTTAAAACTTGGATTTAAAAACTATTCAGTAAAAGTTAGATGAGAAGAAAATTTATCTTGTCGATTACTTTTGCCAATTATAGTTGAGGCAGATTGTCATTATCATATTTTTCTACTTAATCACATGCATGCGAATGTTTTTCATAGAAATTTACGCTCCACAGGAAATTGTCTTCTATTATAAATAAAATATAAGGAAAGCACACGAACAGAATTATTATACAACATTACAGGCATAAATTACCGAATGGAAGTGAAATCTATGAGCAAGTGTCTGCAAAAAATCTGATATTTATAAAAGTTAACGAATAATTACCGACAGGAGAGACATGGACTGTCTTTAAGTAAATTAAGAGGCTCCCACGCACGTGGTATAAGGTCAACAATCTGAGAAGCTTGATGATTTACTTCTTTTATGCCTCATTGCAATACAGGTTTGCCTATTACTTGAAGAGTATCTGGAATATTCTCATATATGTGAGTAGAATCTGTTAAATGAGCTCTGAGAGTGACTTCATGGTATGTATACTTTTATATCGTGAATCACATTTGCAACTGGATGGAGGGCATGCATAAATAAGATTATAAATGAGCATATACCGAAACGATTCTTTATTCTTGCGAAAAGCAGTAGATCCGATCATTGATAGGGACTAGATCGTTTTAATCGACCTGTTCGCAGTCACTCAAGACGCATTGGATAGGCACTTATACACAGGTGTGTACTGTGCATGCAACTTGAAGCTTGAACTGCTTGAAACTTGAATTACTTGAAGCTTGAATCTTGAGTACCAGAGTTTCAACGAGTCGAGGGCATCACTTGATTCACTCATCTGAGCCTTTCCTGTTCTCCTTTTCCTTTCCATTCTCGTTTGCTTGGTTGGTAGCATGCTCTTGTAGGGTGACCCGATCTTGTCGCAGCGAACAGGTTAAAGTATAGCTTCACCATGTCTGCCAGCACTACCTGTCAGCCGGCTTGCTAATCTACCATGCGTGAAACATATATACCTACAAATCGTCGTTACTCAGACTGCAGCCACTACAGGGCGGAAAAAACAAAAAAAGATTGTAAAAACGAAATTTTGGAAATCGGAAGCACAACTATGTTTATGTGTGTATCTATGAAAGAAAATATAAGTAGAGGTCAATCGCCAAGTTAACCCGGCCGCTTAATGTACTGTTCATATTATATATGTTCTTCTGCATCCGTTTCTCATTAATACTCGCGACAATTGTGACGATGTATTGCGCAACATCTGTCTTCCTACAATATGCATAATGTTTGCATTTGTGTATCAAATCTTTGCGAATATCATCAGTGCATTTTTGTTGTGTAGGTTTGTTTGTAGGCAGATGATCAGGTGGGCAGGAAACGGTTTGATAGTTTTCAAAGGTATGAAGTATGAACCGAAGACAAACGTGTGCACGACGTCGGAAATCGTGCAAGCGTTACTTCCACCTGTTTCTTACCCACGTATCGCATAACCATAACGTCTCGGAGACATTAGGGTCGCAGAGGATGTGTCCGAATACGTGTGGCTGAAGGCATGTTGCTTATACAATATATATGTACAGTAATGTACTCGAGGATGTGGAACGAAACCCATTCTTTATTTATGTGTGCGGACGAAGTAGCTTCCCTTTTCCTTTTCAGGAAAAAGCTTCCTTCTGTGTAAATAATTGTACAGGCTGAGCGTCGGAAAAGTCAACCCAAATGGTGATTCTATGTCTATAATGATATAATTCCAAATTTGGATACTACTGAATTTACACGTGTTTAACGAGTGAGAGTTGTAAGTTCATTATTATCATAATAAAGATATGATGAAGGTACGTTATGATGAAATTAAGCTATTATAGGTAGAAACATTTCATCTATATAATTAATACAATGAACATAATCACTCTCATGACCTTATTGTGGATAATCGTCGATTTCAAATTTCCAGGTTATAATTGCTGATAGCACCTGAACTAGAGTCCTGAAGCGAAGATTATTTAAAATTATAGACTTCAATCATAATAAGGTCACGTGAATCTCTAGAGTCTGGAACCACTTACTTTAATTATCGGAACTCTCGACCAAGATCACATGATTTTCAGCTTTCATCATCCGAACATTACTTTGTACTTAAGAATCAAAGCACTCAGAAAAAACATATCAGTAAGGTTAATTACCCCGATTTTTCTGATTAATCAAGGCATAAATAAAACTTTGTAAACATTCTATAAAGACCTAAGCCTCGTGCGATCGTAAATGATACTATGCTGGTCATATTTTTGGCCAAAGGAAGCCGCACATAAAACGTCTTTATAATTCTAATTTATGATTACTTTCAGCAATAAATTTATAGTTCGGTCATATTTATCCGTAGAGATGATTCGTCTGAATATTCGTTTTTTGCGAGTAAGGTTTCTATGAGTATGTGCAAAGTTTCTATTTTCTAACCACAGTAATAGTAAACTTTGCTCGTAGACTCTTAGAGGATGTAATGCAGGATTTACTCCAACCTGTTCTCGTGGAAGCGTATGAGAGGCAAAAAGAAAAGGGCTCTAAAGGTAAGACTGGATGGACGATTTCTGCTTCTTTGATGCCGTGCACGATATGTCTCTGATGTTAATCGTCAGGAAAGGAAAAGAATCCAAGCGAAACTCAGAAATGTCTTTGTATGCACAACACCTCGGACAATGACATATCCAGAGAACAACGTCACGTTAAAGGATTTTTTACACTACGTGAAGAATAAATTATCTCAACATCAATTTGATATTACACAAATGTGTAAACTATTTGAATAAATTGTACTCATTTCCTGCATGCGTGTTTGATGAAGAATTTGCATCCTCCCTTTCTCCACTTTTGTTCTTCTTCACCTTTTATTCTCTCTCTCTCTACATATAGTCACACGCATGCATGTAATATGCCCATTTTTGTGTCTATATAGGTATGTATATGCATAAATTGCATACGTAACATACATAACTCGCTCATCGAATTCAGTCCCACGTCCGGTGAGAGGAACCATAAGGTATCACAAACTCTTTCCCTTCTTCTATTCCCGAGTGCACTGGATTCATATCCCATCTCTTCACACGAAACCCTTTCTCCTTTTAATGCTGAAAACCCGGTATATCTTCCGGAAGATCAGTAACACGCGTCATAAAAATTTCCCCACGTTCGTATATTCATACAACCTGTCTTGAAAGACACTGAACAATTTCTTCATCCAGACGATCTGGGTAAAGAAATGGAACACACGTGCGGTTCCTTCGAATTTTTGGTTTTTTTTTATTTCAAAAGTGAATTATTGTGTGAAGTAAAGAAAGTTTTTGGGGACGAAGCTATCTTCTCCTCTGTTGAAAAATAATGGACCTCTCGGGGGGTGGGGTTGGGAGGGGGAAAAAGTGGACCGAAGTTGTACATTACTTGGGAGACGTTTATATTTTTCTGGAGTCGATTAATTGCATTTTTTTTATTTTTTGACTTGAAAATAAATCTTGCGAGTACACGAACAAATGAGCTGGAATAGCCTGAAACCTTTCAGCTCTGAAAGTACGCGGAGAAGCTTGTAATATCGATTTTTCCTAAACTGTCTTGCAACTTTTGTATTATATAGAATATCATATATTTTTTGTAAAATTTAGTATATTTTCTCTATATAGCAATAATTCTCAATAAGACACGTTTGTCCCTAAATTGTAACGCATTTTAGGAAAAATTTCTTACGGATTTCAAATTTTAAAACATCCAAGTGTACTTGTGTGTAAAAGAAGAAATTGACCTCTCTTAAGGGTAGAAATGAATTGCTGTACTCGGAGCGTGCATTTTTTCAGCTAAAACCTGCATATGTGGCGGATGCGGGTGGGCGGACCCGATATATCGGGGCCCGACTGAAAGAGCCAAGGTGCAATGCCCACGCTCAGGCGAACATCGGCAATTAAACGACGGGCAGTTCACTCGAAACCGTGCATTTTTTCATCTTTTTGTCGTTATGAAAGAAATGATCATGTTGAGGACAGTTTTTGTAATAAAAAGGTCTCAGACCTTTCTCACAATCCGTTATACTTTTCGAGGGTTCATTCTCGCCCAGCAAAGAAAAAAAAAACTTTGAGAAAACGATACACACTTGTTGAAATCTCATCTTTCAAATTTATGATATTTTGAAATTATTACCCCTTTTTCAGAAGTTAAAAGTTTAATAAAAAACGGTATATAAGAATAAATATAATCAATCTATTTATTTCTTAAGCAACTGAATTAGAATTCAAGACTCTAGTCCCGATTTTAAAATCGAATTCCAAGGATGCCTTCTTAATAAATTTGAGCCTATCTCATGTAACAAGAGACTTTTTCGAGCATCGTTTTACTCGTTCATTATAAAGGATGAAGGACGAATTCTTGAAGAATTAGTTTAAAATTATCGAACCCTAAAAACTATGGATTACATATTTAAATTTTCTCGATTCATTTTATTGTATAACTATCAATCAAGCTGTAGATTTCTTATCAAAGAATTAATTAATGAAAAAGTGATGTTACATTTGTTGAACGTAACTCTTGATAAATGTTATTCGTGTTATTGTGAATATAAAAGTTAGTTGGATTAGAACTACGACAAGAGTGAGGATAAATTAACGACATGTGATTTCACGACCAGATAATATTGTGCTAGTATCAGCAAAAGAGTATACATAGTAGTGTACATGTGGTGATCACTTAAGATCTTCTTTCAAAGTGTGCATCATCACTGGAGTATATATAGATATACATTTACGATATCCAGACCATATAGGGGACCTGAGAATGGCCAACGTTTCTGCAAAAAGAAACCGTCTGCTCATCAAACAAAAAGTCGAATTCTGTGAAAATAATAGTCGTACAAATAAAAATTTATAAAGAAGGAAGCAAAGAACAGGTTCTGATTAATTGAGATACTTTACGAAAGTCAAAATTTTCTTCTCCCCGAATTTTTATTGAATTTTAAAGTATTTTCCTACCCCAAAGATTTAGAGCTCCTTTAACTAAATCTTAAGTATAACTGCATTTAAAAGTAATTAACATATTTGATTCTTGTAAAAAAAATACATTTGTATCCATTAGATTTCTAAATATGAAAATTAACTTAAAAAGTCTTTAGAAACTTAATAATCTTTAGAAAGTAGAAAAATCAGGTGAATTTAAATTCTATTAAAATTAAGATTAATATAATTCTGCGATTCGGGTAATCTTCATGTGTCAATAAAATTATGTTGTTTTGTGGTTGAACATTCTACTACAGAAATTGCATTCAGCTTCTGCAATAAACCGACTTGGAGAATGCGACAGTAGGAAATAATTTGCGTTACTTTAAAGTCTACTGAACTAAGTACAATTGAGTGCGTGGGCAATTTTAAACATTAAGTCGTCTCGCCAATCGTCAGAATAGGAGACGATGGGTTCTGATTGGCTACCCACGTTTGCATTTCCGCCAGACACTTCAGTTTTTATTTAAATCAAATAACTCCTAATATATTATTTATCTCCATTATTAACTTTTATTACTTTTTAATTTCGGGACAATGCAAACTCAAGTATCGCACTCCTCTTTTAAAATTTAAATTTTGGTACCTGAGCAACTAGAAATGACATCACGAAATATTCTGGGATTTCTTGCACTTGAAGGACAAAGAAATACGTGTCGAGAAAAATAATATTGTCTACTCTATCATGAACTCGTTGACATTCCTCATTTCAAACTTACCGGTGATATAAACGTCTACAATAGGATTAAAAATGAAACAAAGCGAAGTATTTATTTTATATGTATTATAATACATGAAAAAGATAGAACAAAACATTCCTTAAATTGATTTTAGCATTAAAACCTGAAAACATTCTAAGGACTAAGAATGGAACGGATTTAGGGCATTTTGATTAGACCAGAAAAAATGCTGCGTGCTCTCGAGGCTCAGAGATTCCAGACTGTCTGCAAATCCTCAGACACAACCTGTAGGTTGGTGGAATGACGTGGCGCTAAAAAACCATCCATCCCTACAATTAACTGCCGTCTGAGCTGCGAAATTCTCACGGTCGGATCCATTGAAGATTTCAAAGTATTTATAGGTTTTGAAATGCTTTTAAATTTGACAATTCTCTCCCGACAATAATTGAACAATTGCATACGTGTAAATAATTAATTTTAAATTGAACCCTTCCGAACATTGAAGTTTAGATGTTTTCAAGTTTTCAATCGCATATGCAGTTTTCCATATTCAATTTTATCAATCATATTCCTTTCCTCGAATAGTTTAATACATCATAATCATATATATTTTTCTGACTACTCTGACAAGTGTCGATACACAAGTGGTTGTTTCGTGCTATATATAATAACGCGTGTGATCATATCGAGTTCGACGCGTCGACGGAGTAGCGGTTTCACGATCGATATGTATATCGATTCTTGAATGAAACAGAATGAATGAACCTAGCCGGCGAATGTCTCGCGACTCGACTGGAAGGAGGTTTACACTGCATGCTACATACTGCATAGCGTGGGAGCTATAGTGTGGGCGAATGTTGCACCTATCACACACACTGTATGCAAACATAACATTATAATGCACCCTTTAGTACGTAAACAACTTTTTACGGTTACGATTTGCTCATATCTGATTTTACGTGCAGGAAACAAACCCTCGGAGCAAATATATATCCTGGGAACTTCCTCAGGATGTCCCAAATTTTTTACATTGGAACATCTGTATAAAAGATTTTTTAGTAAAAAGTACACTTTTTCTGAAGCAAGTACACAATCATATCATGTGAATGAATCTTATACTATTACATGATCTGTTAAAGATCATGTAATCGTGTTTGTTAAAAAGAAAAATGACCACATGTACGTACATCATAAAAAAAGTGTTAAAACTGTAAAGAGGAAATGAGATAAAGGAATTAATTAGCAATATTTTAGCGTGGCTCATCATCTACGAGTTTGTACTCCTTCATTCACAGTGCATACACGTTATACACGCAATCAAGTTTATACGACATCGCCGACGCAAAACTTGCCATTCATGTTACAAGTGGACACTCGAAAAAAATACAGTTCTCCAGTTTAGTTCACTTATAAATATAGCCAGTGGCGCAATATAATCAATATCCGCTTTATTCACCGGTCCACAAACCAGTGTCAATGGTTTGACAGATTTATGATATTCTTTTTGACCCCTTCGTCTGATCCTATTTAACATTTTAAAGAAACTGCTATTTTCTCTCGTACGATATATGCATGTCCTTAAAACTAACTAACTACATTTTTATAGAGAATATTACTGGAGTAACGGTTGGATTTTCTTTTTTTCTTTTTTTTTTTTTTTGAGGAGAAAATTATACAATTCCCTTTCTTTTGAAACAAAGAATTTCAATATTAAGTAAGAAGCAAAATGCTTTTGACATCTTTTTATTTTATGGACTTTTAATCACAGTAAATTTATGAACTTATAGATTTGATCAATTTTATTAATTCCGTGTTGAAAAAGATCTTAAAAATTCAATTTTTTCTTCAAAGCCGCAAATTTCCGGTAATTTTGAGATTTTTTAATCCGGTTGAGGGTTCTTAATTATAGGGATCGGAACTTTCGGCTTTCTCATTTCAATGAGTACCTATACACGCAATCTTGGTTGCTTCGAGAGCAACCATGCGAATAATTCGACGTGTGAGATCACGCGAGTGTTGGAAGACACGTGGGCGGACTAGGTTTCCGGTTTTATTCGCGTGTGATGTCGATTTGACGATACACGATTCACGATTCACAAAACGCAAATTTTCGTACGAGGGATAATATATATAATATATATTGCCAGTAATTAATTTCCTTCTTGAAAAGCTCACGACTTAGCATTAATGTTAATTATAATAAATTAGAAATTGTAATTATATGAACCGACTGATTTAATTTTGAATTCCATAGAAACTTCAGGTTCTTTTCTCTGCCACATCTGAATTTTATTCTCGCAAAACGTGTATTGATATACCGCAATAATTTGCATGTAGACATTTTCTCCTACTTGAATGTGATTTCTAATCCGTAATCAGAACTCTCGCGAAATTCATTTTCGAAACGTAGAAATCAGACTTTATTTTCTGTCAGTCGGTTGTACATATAGATAGCTAGAAAACCTGGTTTCCGAGTTTTTAATGAGATATACTGCAATTTAGCGGCGAAAGGGGCATCGTTATGTTTTCCCACGGAAGAAAAGTCCTCTGTCTATGTCTAGGTCTTGAATCGGCAGACTCGTTATAGGTATAGATTGCAGAAACAGCCGATTCAACTTATGAGCCCCAACATTGCATCACGATTAGCATCTTGTAGGTACCGTTTCTACTTTTTTTTTCGCCGGAGGATCATACGTGTTCGAGATTCTTGATCTCGCGAGGGCGCTGAAAAGCGCACCACGTTTTAAGAACGCATGTACTTTGGTACGTGGCATGCGTCCACTACGTGTCCAGCATACAAGAATCTTGATACAAAAGCCATGCAATCGAGATCCATATTATAAAAGATGAAAAGTCGTATGCCATCAACGTTTCGTTATTGCAATTGTTCTTTTCTGACGCCAGAAAAAAATGTCATGGATAAGATAAGTACATAATAAGAAAGTTTAATAACAATTAAGTGAATAAGTTACTCGTATTATTGATCATTTTATGTAATCACTTCATCTTCTCTTTTTTCAGTTTCTGTACAAAAATAACATGTTGTTCGTCAAGAAAAGACCCTTGATCGGAAGATCGAAAACATCGAAGATATGAAATGAAGTTGATTTGTGAGAAAAAGGAAAACCCGATTGGAAAATTATTCGAATGATCAGACGGCGCCAGTTCTGATAAAATTTATCAAGTACCTCTCGATAGGAAAGTGTGTACAAAAGTTATTAGAGAATATTGGGTCTCCCTCATACTTTATGCCCCTTATCAGTGACGCACATGAGGAGTACATGATCTGCAATTCATTGTACGGTAGAGCCTGATCATAACTTTGCTATTAACTTTTAGTACGATTTATAATAAATTGAGAATTAATATTATAACACAAATATTAAAAAAGAAAATAATGTTTGTGTAAAGATTTACTTGTAAAATGTTTGTCTGGTTCCTAAAGTGCACTTTCACGACTGGATTATTTGAATAACTTATCAATTTATCATCGATTTATGAACGCACCATTATCTTTTGCAAAAGGAATGCAACTGATAAACTAAGCGCCTTTGGATTATCGGATTGTGTTTGAATTAAGGAATAGGAAATGAAAGAGTTGCGAATATTGACATTGGAGAAGTTGATAGCGATAAGCCTAATCTTTTCACGGTCAGCAAAATTGCAATTAAATAATATTTTCATACGCGTCAGTAAACTTTTTTTCATCAAAATGACACTGACATTGTTATGAAATGATTAATCAAATTAAAAATACATCATCTTCAAAATACAGTTGCACAACTCAACTTTATTTTAAAGCATCGGCATATGTAAGTTTTTTTTTATATTTATATAAATCATTGAAAAAGTTAATTGCCATTAAAATAAACATGCGAATATGTCCGGATCTACTTTCCCTAACATTTGCGTGGATTATGATAAAATATTTGACATACTTAACACGCGTGAAATAATTTACGATTAGATAAAGTCATTTGCAAACGCAAGCGAATCATCGCTGCCAAAAATGGCATCTTACGTAAAGTGACACTTTATCACCTGTACGCCTTCGCGTAACCTACATGCATGGTTAGCTCGAAATCGAATTCGGAAGTCGAGTAGGTATCCGGATGTGTAGTTGTTTATGTGTGTGCGTTTGTGTAATTTCTTCAAAAATATGAGTGTAAATATATGTTTGAGTAGGTGACTGCTCTGACTCACAAAGTTTCTCTGAAAGTCTTCTCTTTGATCTTTATAATAAACTTTTTATTCTTTACTGTAAAGTTTGCCCCCCCTCCAATTACTTATGCGTATTCCCCTCTTTCTGGTCCCCTTTTAGTCTTATGACGTGCTTTCCAATCGCAAATGCACTCAGTAACGAAACCCACAATTATGCACCACGTACAATCTTCTTAAAAGTCAATCGACTATCAAATTCGTTGGATATATATCTCAAATAACTTACAATTAGTTTCGTAACATAAAAAAAGTATTTATCGTAAAAAAATAAGACCAGGAGAGAAATTAATTTTGATTTATTGCTTTATCTGTATCATTTATGATTCATGTTTCTTCATTAACGTTACTTTTACTTATTTTATGAGCTTTATCTCAACCTGCTGCAGTTTCATTTAAACTTTTTCGATTTTAATTGATAATTGAACGTTCTTTTATTTTTATGGTTCATATTATAAATGACATTCATAAAATTAAAAATGCTTAAGCTTCTTAGCAATATAACTCTTGTGGTAAATTACAGATTTCTAAAATGGGTGTTTTCAATTCTAAAGAAATAAAATTTAAGGATGTTAAAGTATACCCTTTTTAAATAAATATGAATATTTTTGTTCTTTTAGACATGAAATTTAAAGTGCAGTTTTATTGTGAATAGGCTGTTTTGTGCACACTATACTCGTAAATGGAGAATCGTTGATATTAACAGAGCATTAAAATTCTTCGACTGAAGCACCCTTGGCGTCGTACCGTTGTTTTTATTTATTTTTTTTTTAAACCAGCAGTCGTCTGCTTATGAATTGCTAAAGTCATCTGGTTCCTCGAACTGCTATTGCAGTCTGCAAAAACTTCTCTTGATTATATTATAACTATATCAACACTCAATGCGAATTCCAATTTTGTATATTTTAGTCAGGAATTTAGAAAATAGATATGTGTGTTATCTATTATTTTTTTTTAATATAACAAAAGGTAGATATCGAAACATGAAATCGCTTTCCACGTCTCGAGAAGTCTCGTAAATCATAGTTTTAGATTATCTTCACTGAGAAATAGGCGTCTGAGTGAAATTGAGTTGACCTTCCTTCGAGCTGATCTACGTCTAGTGCATACTTATATATAATTAATATGAGAGCTTCAAAGGGAAGTTATATGCTTACATGCGAGGCCAGTCACCTCTCAACACTCTCAGGATAAGCATACTCCAGCTTTTTACCATTCGTTGGTACTTACATGGCATATCAAAGCAATATAAGCAATTTTGCATTTCTCTTTTAAAAAAAATAATCTTATTATATTGAAAATATTGAAAATAACAAGAATCATACAATCAAGCTCTTATGATGATCGACAGTCCCCTTTTTCTTTCTTCAATTAAATATCTCATGTCTTACGTCTGTCTTATTATTTATTACTCGAATCATCGTTATGAAATTCTTATTGACAATAAATTGTCCTCTACCAAGAATCATTGATTAATTTAACTGCAAGCCAAATACACTTTGTGATCTTCTACGTTTCGATTTTTTATATACTATTATATTAAAAAGTGATTACTATTCTTATATTTAAAATTTACTTACCATTGTTGTAAATTTCTGCATTAACTAAAGTATCTTCATCTGTATCCGGACTCAGAGAAACCGGAGTGTAGACAACGGAATCCCTAGATTTCATCTTGACACTCTGGATTTAGAAGCTGATTTAAACATCCGCGTCCCGCCTGAAAGTCAAGACCAAACATCAATTAAATTTATTTTCAAAGAAAATAAGATTACCCTTTTATTTCATTGCTCATTTCATCAATTTATAAATAAAAAAACAGGCTGGGGTCTCTAAAAGTTCATTTTTAGTGAAATGTATCTATCATAAAGAAAAACTATTATGTTTAGTCTATATATATGAACGTGATAAGGGTATTGGTATTGACAATAAAAGTAGGATAGGGTTTTTATCAATTTTCTTATCATCTCCTATGTCGTGTCCTATTTTGTTGATTTTCTTATCCATACTGTATAAAAAATTGAAACATAGGGTCACTTAAAAAATATTATTCGAGTAATTTCCTTTCAAAAAAGAATATTCTTCATTGGCTTTAAAGCCGGAGCAGGAAAATGAGTCAGAGGCCAAATTTAGTTATCGCAAATATTTTTTCGTATTTTTATGAAGACTGGTTCTCTACTCTATCGACGATCGGCTTTTTACCACAACGAACACTTTTTAATCTTTCAAAATTGTATCATTTCCAGTGTAAATCCCGCGTAATGTGAGTATAAAAATTTCTTTATTACTTTTGAATTGTAAAAGGTGATAAAGTAATTTAAACAATTATTTTCTCTCCGTATCTATCCACTAATTTTCATAAATTTGCAACGCTGCATAATATGTTTAATTAAGGCTCTTTTCCTCTTTCCATCCGTTCTTTAGCATCTGTCATGGTTTAATCGAGCTGTCATATCTCAACATTTTCATCATTTACATTGACTCAATGATATCGTGGTCAACAGGGGGTAACTTGAAACTCAGTAATTTGAAATGCAGGGTCAAAGTACCTTTGGCTGGCCTCCAAGCTTCTTCTTTCATTGCTTTTTCTAAATAATCGTTTCCATCGCGAACTATATGTTCGACATATGTGAGCTAGGGTTTTTTTCTCTCCTCTGAATAATAATAAATGCATTCATGACATTAAAATGAATAGAAGAACCCACTTTTCTAAGTTACTATATTCGTTATTACTTTGTAGAACGTTATTAGATTTGCTGACGACGTTTTGCAATCCGGTTTTGCTGATTAATTGCGAACTCTGATTATCGATTTTTTTCATTGATCGGTACATCGAACTTTCTATAGGTCACACTTTGCATGGTGAGTGCATTCACAGGTCGAGTTCCCGTCGATTTAAGAATCTATTTTCAGCGATACACAACTGCCGCTGTCTCGAGCAGTAGACATCGTTATTCTTCCAAGATCCAGGAACTAAAGGAAGTGCCTGAACCTGGAAGCGTGTTCAAACTTGTCTGAAAGCTTCGGAATCTGATTGCCAAGAATGCCTTTTTATATGCTGCTATTAACACTATTTTCTTCTTTTTTCCAAAGAAAATGATCTACGTCCGTTCAGGCTGTAGATCCAAATGAAACTGTATGTACACAAGTCGTCCATTTCCATCCATAAATTGTTTTTCTCTTCTTCTAAAAATAAGTTCTATGAATTGTTACCTCTCACGCGACTGGAAATACGTATACCTATCTTTGTAGGTTTTGTCTCTCGAGATAATTACGCGCAGGAGGAAGAAAACGACGGAAAGAAGAATTAGTCTATTCTTAGAGTGCATTCTACTTGACAAAACCAGACTATATCCTTTAGTCTTTTTTCGTTTTGAAAGATATACTTTTTGTAATGCGAGCTGTTCCAGAAATCTCACACAAAAGTGTATCTTATTGTTAGAGTGATGGATAAAGTGATTAGCCATTTCATTTTTGTCATCAGCAGCAGTCTCTTCAATCATTTTCTTCTACCCTCTGTTTTAAAGACAAACAATAAAATTAAAACTGTCCCGAATTTTGTTTTCGATTCAGCTTTACATTATATCTTCTTTTTTACATGTATATATTTTATTTCCGTTTTTCTCGAAGCTTGTCGGATTCCCCTTCTGCACAAACTTTGACACCAAAATTTCGGTCTTTCGATGATGTTCAGCGGTTTATACTCCTGCTCGTCGCTGGTAGGCTATTTTCATCATCTGCACCCAACAGTCACTCGTCACCGGCTAGCACCCTTTGCAAACAGTTATCTCTCCCCTCGAATTTTTTTTTGTCCCCAATGGGAGGAACGTGTCCTTCCGCTGTAATGCAGTGGGCGCGTGCCTTAACTCCCCTGACTTACACTGGAATGCACACGCGCTTATATGTTTCAAACTTGGAGTGAAGAAGGATAGTGTTTGATGAGTTGCACCAATGGAAAGGAAGTAGAAAACACCATACCAGGGGAATCTATGAAAATGTGAAGGGGGAAAAAAAGGAGGATATAGGAATCAAAAACACATTAGGACAAGCTTTGGCTGCATCAGCCTCAAATTGTGGTGTTTCTTGCCCTCTTGGCTTGGGTTCGTTCAACTCTCTGCGACAAATGTCGCGGGACCCCCCGCGAATTTGAGAGCCTGATGCCAACGTTAGCCACACCGAATTTAGACCAGGGCCAAGGGTTCGCATCTTTATTTTTAAAATTGCTACTTTCATTATTCCATGTGGTTTCTTCTTAAACATCTTTTATAACTTTTTGCAGCATGGGGAGAAATTTATTTTCTTTCTGGGTACTACAGCTATTTTCGTGATTTTATATCAGATTTTAGTAAAAATTCACAAAAGGACGATCTTTGCATCAATTATATTATTAAAATACTTCTTTAAGCCCCAAAACAGCAGATGTTTCTCAGTAGTTATAAATCTTGAATGAATGAACCACTTTAAACAAAAGTTTAAATTTAAAACCGATTCTAGAAAGACGAGTTTCTTCCTTTTAGTGTCAATCTAAAAAAAGGGGTGGACAAGAATTTGAGGGGGGTTCAATGCCTAGAAGCTTTTACTTCCGGTCTCCCCCGAGGTTAATGTCTTCGAATTTTACTTTATTGTCCTTTTTACCCAAAAGAACTCGAGATTTTAAATTTATATCTATTACCCTAACCACCTGGCTAGCTCAGATTTAAACCAATTTCCACCGGATGGGGATTACATTAGGCTCGTTTTGAAATACTTGTGTAGTTGATCACGTCGAGTTGAGTTAAAGTTAATCGTTTTCATCAATCCAATTTAGTCAATCGTACAACTGTCGAAGAGGTGGACTTTGAGACGCTATATCACTTCCCTCTTCTCTTTGTCGCATTATCAAATATTATTAATTAAAAAAAAACAATTTTAAAAGCAAACTTTAAAAATGATTACCTTTAAGTTCAATTATCAAATAATAAGGAAATTATAATACATAAATGTTTTCATGAACCCCACCTTGTAATTTTTTTACCTATAAAATTATTATGTAAGAATATGTACAATAGAAATATATTATAACGGAGAGTTCATTGTCTTCTCACCTGCAATACTTTAAAGTTGTTTGGCAAGTTAGCAAGCAGCTGGAAAATTTAGGATAAAAACCTTCAAGAGTAGGTATATAAATTTGTAAGTGTCGATAATACGATAAGTGCAATAATTCTTCGTTGAAGCCGTTTTCCTTGACTTGAGCATTCAGAATAACATATATCTAGATTTTATAAGCTTCGATCTCTCGAGTCACGCCCCGAGCAATAGTTGTAATATCGTGTCCTCGAGATTCGAGATTTAACTGCGGATTTGATGGCCATACATGCAAAATCGAAACCACGATTTTGCATAGTAATTATTATCATTCTTTTTCAAATTTAATAACCATGTTAATTACTCACATTCCCATATTATGACCATTTTATTTATACTCATTTCGAAATGAAAAGCTTGAATTTCATAATATCATTTACTCAAGGATTGTAATCACAAAAGATTTTTAAAATTATAAAATTTTACAAATTTTAGATTTTTCTAATATTTTTTATGTAATATTGAAGCTTTGATAATATTATAAATCTCAAATCGCTCTAGTAAACTCTATTTTAATATATAATATAAAGAATATTTTATTCATCAAAGATTTTGTAATTAATAGAGAGAAAAGTATAAATGCAACTGAAAATTCCTGATGCAGAACGGAAGAAAGTTGAGAGGAATGTAAAAAAGCTTACCGGCGTGTCAGCCTCGAAATAGCAACGTGGTGTCGACTTTAGGTTCCTTTGCGTTCTTCTCGACTGATTTTGAGCACTTCCTTTTTTTCTTCTTCACTCTTTCCAGGAATCAAAAACTAGTTCCACGAACTCGAAACTTTCGCAAACACTTCAGCGACGAATAAGTTTTCCACATAAAAAAATCATCTCTTCAAAATGTCTTGAAATTTCGTAACACTTCATCCCTCTCAAAACTCATACACTATTACAGATATTAATTAAAATAATATTCATAGACATAAACTATTAAGTTATTAACTTTAAGTTAAGATAAACTTTGAATAATAAATGGCAAATGGAAAAGTAAATTATAATTAAACTATACATTATTATTATAGATGTTAGAAATTGTCTTTGGGATAAATAGTATACGACAATGAAAATAAATAAGCGTTTGAATAAATAAATAAATAAGTAAACTAATGCGCGAATCGCGAGGAATAGGGCATGTCGGTTAAATATTATAGTTAAAATTTGAAAATCGCCGGGCTGATTTTCTTGGGATTGGGAATGAACCACTGCACCGACGGACTTGGACCGACTGCACCTCGAATCTTGGAGACTTCGTCGACGAAAGCTCGCACCCTTCAGAGCTTTTTCTTATTCATTTTCCCCAGTCTCTTGGCGACAGCAATGCTATTGCATACAGCCAAAGCAGACAGTTTCTTGAGGTGGGAGACGAGCCATAATGTCTCCTCTTCCATTCCCCTATTCTTTTTTCTATTTATTTTTTATTTTTTCTCTCTCTTTTTTGGGGTTTACTTAACCGGCCCTAGACCCTAGCTTCCTTTTTAAGGATTATTTAAAGCCTTGCTAACGACTCTCGTTACATTTCTCGCACGAGTCAATTTTCTTCACATTTTTCTCGCAATCTAGGAGGAATGTCATGTTTCAACGTTTACTGATGAGTCGAAAAAGTATCTTTGATGGGGAGCATTGTTCAACTGCAAGGGGGATAATGTCTTCATCTATCTTATGAAAAATGATGCTTTTCTATTTTGACGTTTACTTTTAAGTGGTATTTTTGGAAAACAGTATTTAGCAGTAATTAATGCATTATAATGCATTAAAGTTATCCTCACTTTTAGTATTACTGGGTCATTCTATAAACAATAAGTCTATTAGGATTTTTTAAGCATTAGTAACTGTTCGTTATTTTCAAATGAATTTAAATCTGTCAATATATTTTCAACTCACTGAAAACTAATTATTTACAATAAGCGGAAACGAAATAAAAGGAGTCGTTCGAATTATTGATTCTTCATTGAATTTCAAATCAAAAAAATGTCTACTAAAAAACTTGTGACAAGTTATAGAGTGTGCAGAACAGGGAATTTTTTCTTCTTCCTCTTCAGTGGGTTTCTTCCCTTTTCGTTTGCAGCACATCCGGTTGAACTACTCTCGGGAGAAAAATTTTCTTTACACTTTACGAATCCATCAGCTTGTGACCTTTTTGCTCGTTACAAAATAACATTAATTAGAAAATAGAAAACTAGATTTATAACTTTCTTTGGGTAGAAAAAAAAAACTTTTAAAAAGGATACATTTAAATCTTTATAATTTAAAGTCTGCAGCAAGCAAAATTCTTATTCTTTAAAAATAAACACATATTTTATTATTACACGCGTTTTTATTATCACCAATTGTATTATTGCTTGAGGCCATTTATCTTAGAGCTTTCGATAAATCGTCCTCTATTATAATAGTTATCTCGCCAAGAGAATACAAAATTTAAAATATATATAGTATCTCCAGCTCGAGAATATTCAAAGCAAAGTATTTTAACAGTGATAAAACATAGAGTATATACTATGATTTTATATAACTTTAACCAAGCAATATTTAATAATATAAATTATAATCCAATTAAACAATACTGTCAAAGATTATCACCGAACCATTGTCACTCCTCGGTCAAATTTTCTTCAGTCAGAAAATGGATTTCAAATTTTCAAGATTCAAAATTCAATATTTAAATTTAGAAAGTTCTTGTTCTTCAAAAAGATTCTTCAACATTTAGCAAGTGCAAAATCGTTTCTACACTGAAGAAAATTGACGCTTTCATCAACATCCATAACTCTCGATTCTCGCGAATTTTCCAATTCTTGCGAATCATCATGAGGAGAAGCGAGAGTAGCCAACTCTTTTTCTGAAATTTGAATGTAGTATTTTCGGCATGAAAAACATCTGAAATTTATATCGATCTTCAACAAAAATGTTCAACACTGAGTATAGTCACAAAACATATTATAAGTTT
The DNA here is from genome assembly GCA_900474275.1 of Synergus japonicus. Classification (NCBI taxonomy): domain Eukaryota; kingdom Metazoa; phylum Arthropoda; class Insecta; order Hymenoptera; family Cynipidae; genus Synergus; species Synergus japonicus. The sequence continues at coordinate 6,073 of UCOH01004737.1, read as the reverse complement.
GCAATACTTTTTCTCAGTTTCTGTCTTCTGATGCTTTACAGTTTGATTCTGTATCTTTCTGTTGTGTAGTAGAGATAAAGTTATCAGATAACTATTTCTTTATAAAAAAAATTGTAGATTGAGATTTGGAAATTAATTAGATAATTAAAAATTCAACAAAGATGCATATTGATGAAATTCTGCTTGTCTTTATAGACAGGACCCCAGGCTCCATGTTTATTATCTTTATCTTTCGGTTGTTGTGGTTGTTGTTGTTGTTGTTGAGATTGCGATCGCTGCTGGTGACTACTAGAAGCATTCGCCTCTTTTTCTTTCCTGATGAAAAATTGCATTAATTAATTTTTTTCATAGCGTCATAAAATTACTTGAGATATTTGATTTTTGTATTTCAAAAAATATTCATTCTATAATATAAAAATTGAAAGTACGATATTATACAAATAGTTAGTAATATAGAACTTTTGTTTATGTTGTGCAATAATATAACTTCTAGCTTTAATTAGAAATTAGAACATGAAATAGTTGAAGTTGATTTATAAGTTAATTTTTAATTTGAAAAATACTCACTTGCATTCTTGATACGGTCCCTTAATTAGAGCACCGTCATATTTTCCGTAGACCATTTTGAGATTTTTATCTTTTGATTATTGATTGTGAATTTAGCCTTTGATCTTTTGATCCTTTTTGAGCTGATGGTTGGAATTTAGAGCAGTGCCAATGGTTCGGAAGCAGCTTATGAATCTATTTGACTTGACTTGATATTGCGACCGCTGCTGCCGCAGATTTCCGAAAGTTTTTGTAGATGCTGTTAAATTAATATTATTAGAAAAAGTTTTATAAGTACATTTCAATTATTTGGAGAAGCAGAAATTGAGATTTTTTAAATTCATATTTATAATTATAAAAAAATAAGTTTTAATATCTTAAAATAGGCTTGCAACTCACCCTAAGGCACGTGATGTAAATGGACTAAGACCAACAACTCCAAACGATTCCCAGAGTTACCACGTCGACTCCCTTTGCGTGTCCGAAGATTCTTGGCTAGCCTAAATATTAAAATTTGAATATTTATATTTTTTAGTACAATTTTTAAGCTGCCTATTTTTAAAGCCTATCCTCTTAAATTAATAAATGCAATCACTATTTTCATGAATTAAAATATTTAAGTTAATAAGTTTCTCTTGAAACCCTGAAGAAAAATAATTGTGAAATGTGTTTTTACAATTTTAAACGTAATGTATTAGAATTGCAAATAGAAATCGTCTTCTTTCCTGATAATGTATATAATATAAAGTAAAAAAAATACACTAATTTGAACCTGAGATTGTAGATTTCTCAATAACATCAATATGAACTTGAAATTGAGGCCAATTACTAAATCTTCGATCCTTCACTCGATTAATGACGTTTTTAGCATTAAGCGTCAATACTTTTCCATTAAAGAAAAAAATACCGAGACAGAAACTGAATTTATAAACCTGTTTTTTGTTGATCGTTTCTCACCTGACACTGGGTAGGAACGTCGGGGAATTGCCTTGGCAGTCTAAAATCTTGCTCCTCATGGACACATAAATCTGAAAAAACCTTTGAAAATCAGTATTCCGATCCCATTTAAAATTATATTAACAAATAAGAAGCGTATCGCGTCAAGTCAATGATGAATCACAAATCAATTATTTTTAAAAATTTTATTAAAATTTAGAGTGGACGCACAACGAGTCTCCAGAGAAGACTGCGAATCTCCCGGTGATTCTAAGGCTTTTACGAAGCTCCCTTCACCTGTCCCCTTCCATTCTCTTGTAAATTAAAATCAAGAGGGGATTTTAAGCTTTCTACATTCTCATCTTCTTTTTTATTCTTCTTTTTGAAATTTCCAAAAATTGTACTTCTAGGTATTATAGAATCAGTGAGAAGTCATGGAAATTACAATCGTTTTTCACTGATTCCAATTTAGACATGCAGAGATTCTTTCCCTGTTTCTACAAATAAATTTCATTGCAAATTGTAAACAATTCAAAATCGTCATTTGAATTGTATCTAAATTTAAAATATTAACAATAACAAATGGATTGCTAACACATTTTATTCATGGAATATTACTTGCAGCTGTTTGTAATATAATTGAGTGGAAAAAAAATATTTTTCTTAAGTAAAATACAGAATTTAGGAATCTACGTGATTATAGATAATCAAGTATTTAATAGTTACGATTTTGAATAGCAAATTTCCGATCCACACCGATGTGGAAAATCCGTACGTGACTGTAAACACGAAGTTCAAATTAATAAGGACTTGCTTGATGCCGTTTCTGTCATCTTTTGACTCAAAAATTTGCAAAGTTAAGAGCCTCTGAAGTGTTCAACATGATAATTAGGTTTTTTTTTAATTTTATTAACTAATTATATTACTTAATTTTGTACGTCACTAAATGTACAATCTAAAATTGATTTTTATATTATATTCAAAGGACTTGTTGAAAATCAGGTTGCCTGATAATTTAAGCTTCTCAAGGATGTAGTTTCTTGTAGTTTAAAAATAGACGAATGACTATATTTTCGCTAAACTGGTTTTTTTTATTTAAATTTAGGTCAGAAATAAGACAAAAATCTGCCTTCTAAGCTTTTACAATCAAAGAGTTTTTTAAAGTTATTGGAATTTTTTTAAATCATCTTCAAATTTTACAATAGATATTTAGAGAAACCTCATTAAATAACAAAACATTTAATTTTAAAAAATTTGTTAGGCCCTCTTAAAGAAAACTGTTTTTACTTAAACTAAACAGTATTTTTTTTAAAGTAAAATTCTAGTTAATTGTTTTCACAAAAGGCATCAATATTTTCGATTTAATAGGATAATTTATACTCTAAGAAAAATAATATTCACCATATAACATGCAGCTAAGGTAAACTAGAATCTGATGCAACAAAGATGGGAGTGTCATCAGATCATGGCGACGTGGAATGTTTACGTTTGTGTCTGCAATATTTCAGATGTAAAACTTTTGCCCAGTGTTAACAAAATTTCTCTTGGTAAGAAGAGAGGAGACAACAGAATATAGGATTTTATCGATGACGCTTAGAATCTTAAATTGCTTCGAATTCAAATGAATGGTCTTAGAATAATTTATGTTTTCTATTCGCAAAATGAGAAGGCAAAGATTTTTTAAATTTGCCCAGATTGATTTTTAATTGATTAATGTTTTCATCCAATTTCCAAAATATTACATATTCAGAAATATTCTGAAACTGGAGAAACATTACGGTTTTAAAAAATGAATGTGAATTGTTAAATTATTAAATTTAGAGCCTTGGATATTTGAAATTCAACAAATTTCAAGAATTATAAAAGAGAATATTTTCAAAAGCGAGGTGAAGTTTAAATTACGTAATATTCTCTGTTGTTAAGAAAAAAACATTATTCTTGCTTAACGGAATGAAGTATAAAATTGAATATTCAATTCACTACAATGTAGTAAGTAAAAAGTGAATAAATGACTCTTAAACATTAAACTAACAAAGAAGACATCGCAAATTAATTTTTTCTCAAAAAAAAATTAAAAATCAACTGGATAATAATTAATTGGAAAATTAAGACTGACTTTGGAATTTTTAAACTATTCTAAGAAAATAATTAAATTTGAAAAACCGAAAATAATAAATAAGAATAGGAAACCAGTTACTAAAATTCCAAATCCAAGACTAAAAGAGGAATAAATAAAGGCAATAGACACGATTCAGATATAAAAAACAACTTTATTTTGCCTCTACCGTACTGCAAGGATTTAAATTAATTAATTGATTAGAATGTTCAGCTAATTCAGTAATACTAACTCTACCTCGTTGCTGAACAAATTTCGCGACAGCTTCGAGTTCTTCCTGTGAAATATAAATAAATTTTCCTCGATCATCAATTACTCCAGTCAATGTACCACTGGCTTGCAGATCATTAATTCTTTCAATAACATGCGCAGTTTTTAACGAAAAATGACCAGCGAGATCTTCTAAAATAACAACCTTATTCTGTTTGATATAATTTATGAAATCTTGCAATAAATTCTTTTGTTCTTCCTCATCCTTTTCCTCAAAACCTTCTTCTTCGACTTTAAAAGCCTCCTTCATTTTCAAATATTCTTCGTACTCTTGTTTTTCTTTTTCTTCTCTGGCTTTCTTTTCAGCTTCTTCTTGTCGTCTTTCTTCCTCGCGTTCCTTTTCACTCTGCCTATCTCGTTCCTCTTGAAGCGCTTGTTCCCTTTTTTTACGATCTTCTCGCTCACGGTCTAGAATTTCCCTCTGTGCTTTCTTTTCAGCTTTTGCTTCCAACTTCGCCCTCTTTTTGGCCCCCAATTTTCCATCAGGAAGTTCACTTTTGTCCGCCGCCTCGAGGTTTTCCTCGTTGTCTGATCTATTTTGTGGAACTTGATTAGCTGGTGCTTGAGGTTCACTTGCTCGGATTCGTTGTCGAGCATTTCTCACTCCCGCAACTCGACGAACTCGTTGGCCAGGAGGTCCTTGACCTGTAGGTTCTACCTTCGATTTTTCTGAAATTAAAAAAAGATGAAATTAAATTAAATCCAGTCTTAAATTAAGATGTAAAGACGTAATATAGATTTATAATTATTTTAATAAAAAGGTTATTAAAAAAAGTATATCGTTAATCAATAAAAACAAAACGTAAATTGAAAAAATAGAAAATTTGAATTTCAAACTATTTTCTTAAATAGGTATATCATACTTTAGTATGTCAACAAGAAAACAAATAACATGTACTAGGATTTTATTATTTATATTGACATTCGTCCACTTTGACTACCTATTCAGAAAAACAATACAATAATAATACCGAATAATACAAAATAATAATAAAACAAATAATTTAAAAACAGCTGTCAGAAATTTTAGGTTAGGAAACATGGTGTCAAAAATAGAGAACAATTGTTTGCAAAACTGTCACATAAAATTTGCCTTTAAATTAAGAAAAACTTACTTGATCCTTTGCGAGACCATACTGATAATCCCACAATTAAAATCACAATAATTACAACAAGTGACAAAAGCAAAAGAGGATCCATCATATAACATATAACAAGTTTAGTTTAGAGCACGAAGTAAGAATAAAACCACGGGTTGGGGAGGGGGTTACCGAATGACAGCTGTCAGAGTTCTCAAGCGCATGCGTCACACTCGGCATCTGATTGGTTGGTATTCGCGCGTAATTTAAATTTGTTTAGTATTTTAAATTGCGCGCGAATAACAATCAATCAGATGCCGAGTGTGACGCATGCGCTTGAGTACGCCAATGCTTATAGCAGACGACAGACAGCAGACGACAAATCTTTGTACTTTTTCCATACTCGTCATTTATCGATCAGTGCATATACATTATTACTTACTTTTAAAAGAAGTATACCAGATTTAATAATTTGTTCATTTACAATTGTTGCTTTTTCATACTTTTTGCATTTTGAAAAATTAAATTACATACTTGTAAAATCCGAATTTTTAGAAATTTATTTTCCTATTGTTGAACTTCGCGCCATTCTGTAGTGCTGTCATCTATCGATAAAGTCCTTTCCTTGACGTTCGCAGTGTTTTAAAGCTGACGTGGGAATTTGGCATGTGTATGTGTGGCTGTTTTCAACCAATTTTTCCTGCAATATTATTTCTAAATTTGTAGTAATAGTTTACAAGAAACTTTCTTCGACTAAACAAAAATGTTTAATCCTTTGATTATTGTCTTAGTGCTTAGTGTAGTGTTTGAATATACTTCAGGACTTTACTTCCACATCGGCGAAACAGAGCGAAAATGTTTCATAGAAGAAATTCCAGATGAAACAGCTATTTTAGGTATAAATCTTTATTTACTGAATATTTTCGGATTTTTTTACTTGATTCTGAAAATGTAAAGTCGATTTTTTGAGAAGATGATAACTTTTCAAACATATTGTTCATGTGCGTGGATTTTCAATGTAACATATGACTATTGGTAAGGTTAGGAAAATTTTAGGGACTTAATTTATTCAAAGGTTTATGCGTGAATTTAAATAACATTCTACATTGTTTTTCTAAGAATTTTG
>UCOH01004736.1:0-71593 GCA_900474275.1 Synergus japonicus | reverse complement strand
ATATATATATATATATATATATATAAATCGACTTTTTAATAAAAAATATTCATTAATTACTCTTACCTATTCTGATGTGCTGATAGGGTTCATAAACAATCCACTCGTAAACTTCATCTGAAACGACGAGTACATTCCATCTCTTTGCTAAATCAGCAATAAACTGCAACTCATCAAGAGTAAAAACCTTTCCGACTGGATTGTGAGGTGTATTAATTATGATTCCTTTCGTATTTTCATTAAAGAGGCGTTCCATTTCTCTTTTATCGAAGACCCAATCCGCTGAACTAATCGTCCCATTGGTTTTTTTCTGTAGAAAGTTAAGAATTTTCATGAGAATTTAAAGGATACTTAAATACATATTAAGCACATCTGTTTTTAAAGGTACTTTTAAAGCTCACTGGTTTTAAAGGTATGAAACGCGGAACTCCACCAGCTGATCTGACAATTGGAACATAGCAGTCGAAGAAAGGTTCGATGATGATCCATTCATCTCCAGGATTTGTGTGACCCGTGATAGTATCATAAAGAGCTTCATATGCTCCTACCGTTATTAGAACTTCATTATTGGGATCTAATTCTCGTTTCAGAAGCTTCGAATATAATTTAGCAACTGCATTTACTAGTCTGGGATGACCCTGAAACGATAAAAAAATATTAGTTAGTATAAGAATTGAAAAATATCTTGTTTAACAAATATGTATTAAGATTCCCCAATTAATTTCTTGCATTTGTAGAATCATCTTTCATGCAATTCTCGCGAAGTAAACATATGCAGTATATAATTTTCTTACAAATCCTCTGGTGTACTGATTCATTAGTGGATTTTCACTAGTCGTTGCCGCTGCCAAAGCCTTCGTAACGTTTTCAGGAGCATAAAAATCAGGAAAACCTTGACCAAGATTTAAGGGTTTATATTGCAAAGCCAGTTGAATGTACTCCACCCTTAAAAACAAAATTTTATTAAATTGTAACGTTTTAAAATGTACTACCGATTTTATATATGAAAATTATTACAAATATTACCAGACAGATTTATCATTTCCTTTGAAACGATCTGGCATATCAAATTTCGACATTGTGGAGTAATTTTGGACTTTTTCAATTGCAGGAATTAATGAATACACGCTCGATATAGATCTCAATATCGAAAATCTGGACAGCATCTATAAAAAAATATTATTAAGGTAAGAAAAGTGATAGAAGTTGGAGTAACTCATTTAAAATAATTCTTTTACAATGACAGATTATATAACGCAAGAAAATATTAATTAATATAATAAGTCAAAAATTTTAAAACTTTACTGAAAATATAGGTTAGGAAATCACATTATACACGCACTGTATCAATGATATCCACACTTGAAACGCGATAAGAATCAAAAAAATAATGATCATCAAACAATAAAATCTATCAACTTCAATAAGTTAAGGAAAAATATAATTGAAGAGACCACTATTTTCGAGGTTCTTCAAAGTAAAACTGCGATTTCACTCAGCGTAACAAAGGCTAAGTGATAAATATTTAATTAAAAAATTTACATCTTTGTCAAGGAAAACTAAGCTTCTAAATAAATATTGTAAGATAATACTTACATAATTCGATTTGATTTATTTCAAGCGCAATAATGACATTAGAAAATTAATTAAAACTGGAGCAGTTTTTTTTTACTTTTCTAAAGAGGGCTTAATTAGATAAAAACTTATGATGAACTGTCTAAACCGTCTGAACACAATATCAACTTGAAACTGATCCAAAACACTGAAAAATATGATTTAAATATCATCTAACATTTCTTATAACATCTGTCAGAAAATTTATTGGAGCCATAAATTACTTCCTATTTTACATCAGAAAAGAAGAACTTACTTAATAAGCTTAAGTTTTTTTTAAATACTGTTAGTAGTATTTCACAATATCAGTGAGAAAAGATAATAAACAACTATCTTCTCTAAAAAAAATTCATATTTAGATCGACTTCTAGGTCACTTTAGGTTATGTTGAGACTTGTCAACAATCTACAGCCCCTACAACAATGCAACTATCGTTGCCAGCATGTAACTATGGTTGTGTAAAAATTTAGAGAAATTTAATTCAAAATTAGTTATAAACATTTTTTAAAAAATGCTAAGATTTTAATTTTAAATTAAACAATTTAGATCCTTCAAATTCAACAGTTTTTTGTCTGAAAATCAAAATGATTAAATTTCGAACGCTTGGAGTTTGTAATTAAAATTTTACACAGTGAAAGTGTATATAAGTAAAATAAAAAATTTCCAAGACGAATACAAAAGCAGAAGTTTAAGGTGGATAGAACGAATCCTTCAAAAACTATTATACATAATTTTGACAGTATCTTCAAACCTGCAAAATGAAGAAGCTGCGTACACAAGTAAATAATAAATTCCTTAATAAATTCATGATGTCAAAGGTTATCAAAAAATTACTCAAGGAAATGAAACAAAAATAACTCCAACTGACGTGGTTAGTCCAAGTGGTCTGAATCTGAAACTGTAGCCAGTTAAAACTGACGGTCACTGACCCAAATTATCTGTAATTATGTAAGAAAAGTTAGGTTCAAGGGCGTAGAATATATTAAATTAAATTTAAATAAATTTAAATTCTTCTTGTAACTTATAGGGCTTCACAGCACAACATTCTCGATTTATTATTATTGTTTCAAGTGACAATATCTACAGATATTAAGCTTCAATATCTATGGATAGATTATTCCCAGCCATTGAAGATTAATTTCCAGTTATCTTCTCCATCTGTTTAACAAAGAAACATCCATGCAAATGTATAACGAAAATATAAGTAAATTACTTTTATAAATATTCTGAAACAATAAAAAACAGCTAAAGAATTAGTAGTATGTAGATGAATTAAAAATTCGTCTTTTGCAACAAATGGATTTATTACGCTATTCAGACGTCACCTTAATCGATAAAACTAGTCTGAAAACAGTTAACAAATTAACGAAATAAGTAATTTCAGTCCTTGCTGCTCTCAGCATCCATTGTCATACAAAGAGATGAAAACGACGTAACGCATTATTAAAGTAGTAAAAGATCTTATCGATGTACAATATTTCAGAGACAAAGGTCGAAAGATTAAAATTAGTACAAAAAGAAATAGTTAAGTTTATACTTTTGCCATTTTTATCGCAGACAACAGTTTTTATAATATGGCAGCTCTAATACATAGATTTGAAAAGTTTGGAAAGTTCTTTCTGACGAATATCCATCACAAAGAATCATGAGATAAAGTTGTTATGATAAATATGATGAAGTGGATATAATATACGTATCGTCCATAATAATTTAAAATGGAAATTCAAATATTGAATATCAGAATTTCCAGTTCGTATACGAAATACAACTAATAAATTATGCTACATAAACAATACAATTACTCTTCCCAACGTGCTTTATATTGAATACTTAGAAACCTAACATAACGATAAACATTCAACATTTTTTACTTCAAAAAATCTTAGAGCTTACAACTTTTGTATCTTGTCTGCAAGTACAAAAAATATTAGGTACACTGAATATTATAAACAAAAGTATTAAAACAGTTAATTGTCAAGATTAAAAATTTTAAATGAAAGAAATGTCATCGATTATAATTTTAAGAGCTAGAGTTGCTTTACTTTAAGTTGCAAAAAAAATATTAAGAAATCATCTCTCTTTCGAAAAAGAGGAGTAATCTCAATCCTCATTCCCAAAACTGAATAAATAGGTAGCACTATTTGCAGCATCGTACTAAATTTGGCATTCGCACTCTATAATTAAGTAATTAAATTTCTTTCAGGCTAAATCGGACTAATGCATAGTCGCGCATCATACGTATAAGAATAATCATCGCTTTCTAGTATCCTCTTAAAAATTATGCGTCCAAACCGACAATCACACTTTTAGCAAAGTGGCTTCTTCTCGTTGGCACTACGATTAAATTTTAGGTAGGTAATGATTAATGAAAAATTTAATCGGTGGTCTCTATGAAGATGTATCGTTATTTGAGCCAGCAAAGTACCTATATTATTTCCACTAATACAGAGACACGATTAATTACCTCATTTTTTATAATGGAATGATCATGGATTTTTTAAGAACTATATCTTCTTCCTCAAAATCTAATATCCCAAATACGATAAAATACCAACAATGAAAGTTCCCGAAAAATATCAATTATTCTCAAAGTTTCAATTTCACAAAATTAATAAACATTTTCGTTAATTATTTGTTCGCTATTGTCCATATTTGGAATTTTAGATTTTTAGGAAAAAGACATGGTCCCGATTTTTAATAACTTTTTAAAATGCAAACGTATTTGGAAAAGACTGAATAGTTGTGATATTTTTTCACAAAAGCACCTTCAGAGTGTTCTTTTGAAGTCAATTGAATTTTTTAGGAAAGAAAGAACCTGAGAAGATAGCTGAGCAAAAATTAATACACAAGTTTCTTTAAAAATTGAATTTATAAAAGTAATTTTTATTTGATATTCACGTCCTACAGAAACTCAAATAATTTTGAATAAGTGAGAGTATTTATGATAAATTATGAAATTTCATGACACGATGTTTCAAAACTATCAAGTTTAGTGTTAGGCACGTTACTTGTCCAATGTAACACGTTACCATTATCGTCACTTAACTAAGTTAAGCCCTTACACTTTATTGGTACATACTTTCATGTTTCTAAATTTAGCATGGTCTCGAATCGGTGGAATTTTCACGTGGAATTTTTTTCACCTGGTACCGATATCCAAGAATTCTCCTTCTAATAAAGTCGATAAAGTAACGCATTACTTCCGAACATTGGTGAAATTATAGAGAAACTTTCAAGCGAAGAACAAGGCCTCAGGGATCCAATGTAGAGGAAAATTCTTTTTAAGAAACACTCGAATGACCCAAATATTTGGCATGCTCAATTATGTTTAGTTTAGGGCGCGATCGTTCACGCTACTTTTGGCACGAAGACCATAAAATCGAAAAAGAGACAGCAGGAATCTAACAATAATTCGGTACGAGATTCTACTTTCTGGGAAGTCAAACTTCGACTTCTTTACAGACCGAAAGCTTTATGCTTCTCGAAAAAGAGCAAAACGCATATTTTTATAAATCTAGAAAGCTCAGGAGCTCCTCAAGATTAAGTTTAGTTTTAGTTTTTAGTTATACTAAAACGTAATACGTATATACATCACACGAAATTACGTACAGACCTAGACCAATTCCAGATTAGCATTGTCTATCGTAAAAATCGAATTCAAATATCATCTCGATACATAATGTTGTAAACCACCATAATATCATAGAATTTCAAAACACAACTGGATACATAGAAGCTTAACAGAATGTGATGAAGATGAATATAAGCAAGAATCACTTGACAATATACATTTACTTTCCAAACGATTTTTAATCGTTTACTTTTTTGATGCGTATCTCTCAAATCGATGTCGATTTGACCCTTATCGGACGGATTGCAACGAATTTGCACTATTTTTCGGATATACTTTTGATAAATTGACAATTGACAACTATTATTATAAATACATCTTCAGTATTTGTAACGAGAATGATTCAGAAGGTATCTAAGATTCCAAAATATTTTAATTGAAAATTAAAATCTCTTGATATTCTACGTATTTATGGACTGAGTTTTTCTATCACTATTAGAAGATATTCTCTATCACTAATTATATTAGGACTACATATTTTTCCCGAATATAGATATGAATTAGGATTCTTTTTTTTTCAGCTAAATATTTAAATTTCCAATAAAATACTACTGGAATTTCAAAGAAAAAATTTATTAGTTGGATTTTCAACAAAGAAACTTGATTTTAAACCAAAAACGTGAATAAATGAACTTTAAAGAAACTTGTAAACAATTGACTGAAAATAGAGGACATAGGAACCGGTCTCTGAAGCCTGATATATTAGGATATTAGGTTTTCGAGAAAAAGATGTAGTCCCATTTTCATATATTTCTTTACACTGACATTTTAAAAGTTGAAGACCGTACGATAAGGGTCAGGGTAAATGCGCTTCGCACTTGCCTTATACTCAAATAGAAGTGTATAATACAGAACAACGAACCACTGTGATAACTTCGCACTATCTTTAAAACGACTTTAAATACAATATACTTATCAATAAAAGTCGATCAAGGACTTTGTCCTCGCTGGAAAACTTTAAAACCTCATCGAGAACCTACTCAGTCAGTCGTCGTCAATGAGTCAACGGAATATTCGCCGGTGAATTATAAAAAATCGTTCATTTTTTACCTTCAGCTATGCGAAGCGAGTTTTGGAAATGTTTTGACTTAGAAAAAATGTAGTTAGGTTCTGAACTTTACGGACGAAGCTATGGATGGTTCAAAGAAGAAGTTCCCAATTCTCTAGCTTGATCAAAAGAAACAATTCTGAATTTTTAATTATTGATGCTTTTGCTCATAATTAATGTCTTCCACAGTCTGTCTCCTTTGAATCCAGCTACAGCTCTCAATAATAATCTAATCAAGTCCAAGTCTACTTTCATTATCTCTAATCCTTACTCCTGTTCCACGCTGATGTCCACTGTCCTGACCCTCGATGAGTCAGTTGGCAATAGCTGAAGTCGATCTGGTTCTGCATCCAGCATGATGATGCACATGAAGCTTTTCCCCGAAGCCTGGTCCCTCGGATAGATCGTTACGGGAGCAAACTTGTCCACTGATCCATCCACATACGAGCAGAGTTTCTTGTACACCTGGGGGAAGTGTCTTCTCAAAGAAACTCCTCGTAACTTGAGCTGCCTCTGAATATTATTAAAGCTAATCTCCCTGCCTCTCCTGGGGGTGTTTTGACCATTACTTCCAGGCAAGGAAGTAAGAACCAAGGTCTCTGGTGATTCCAATTCTCTGATGACATGAGATGGTGAGGAGGTCTGTTGTCTACTTTGTGGTGAAGCGGAAGACGAAGAATTTGGTTGTCTGCAAGACGCCTCTAATCTGATCTTGGCACATCTGGAGACTAGTTGTCTCTCCCATTTTACAGCTCCACTAGTGGGTACTTCGCTAACAACGCAGACAGCTACATAGAGGACGAGTCTTGTTTCTGGGTTGTAGGATTTGCAGAGCCTCATCACCTCGGCGTAGAGTTCAGCGCCCATCTCACTGGGGAGAAGATCAGACCATCTGACGTAGGTTGGTTCCCCCAGGTCCATGAAACCATTATTGATGAACTTTTCAGCAGCTTCCGGGCTAGAAAAGAAACACTTGACGGTTCCACGACCATGGGCGGCATAGCCTCTCTTGGCTAGAGCTGAAACGTGTTTTAAGGTTGTGGAATCCTCCTTGGCTGATGAGAGGACTTGTTTGCAAAGAGCACCAGCTCTAGAGTGCAAACAAGTTCTGCGGTGTCGCTGCCAGTGGGCTCGTCTACACTCCCTGGAGCAGTAGAGGCAAGTACAATTGTGGCAGCTTTTGTAGGTCCTCCTGGCCTCGGCGACGCTTGTCACATTGGTGCATTTGTTGTTCCGACAACGAACTATCTTTTCTAAGGCGCTGTAGCCACCGTTCTCTTGTGAATTGTCGAAGGATACCCGACGCTGGCGCAGATTCGTCGTAGATTTGGAATTTGAACGAGAAGGTAAAGAGTCACTACCCTCGCTCTTACGACGCACCAGCTCGCCTATGTAGTAAGAAGCATGATCCTCTTGGGCTCGAACGTCCAGGACACTCTTAGCGGACTCTGTGGTAGAGAAATTTTTGATCAGAGTTATTTTAGTGAACATAAGACTGTATGGAGGAATCGCTTCAGAGCCTTGCGATCCATTTTATAAATCAATTAAAACTTATTTGACAGATACCAATCCTTTTGGAATTCAGGATCATGAATATGCAAAGAGAAAATCCGAGACTTACAGAATTAAAATTTAGTGTTACTTCTTAATTAGTCAGACAGGTTGTGAATCTATATTTGTTACAATCCTTATGTGCTGGAACACATTAACTAGTTTTGACTATATTTTGCGGTCCTCATCAGTCAGCTGCAATTAAGAAACAGTATTAAATTTAAAAGAGGTATCGAGTTTTGCTTTTTTTATGGTATCTTTTTGCTGAAGCTTTTGGGAGAATCATTGACATTTTTTACCTTATACTTTTTAGCTTTTGCTTTGCTGGATAAACTACCAAATATATTCTAATGCAGATATTATATTTACAGTTACACAGATTGTGAAAATACAAATTTGTGGGTTTACCATAATTTTCTAGCTTACATATTTTTGAATTAGTGTTTTAAGAGTTTCTAAAACATAAAAAATTAGCTGTAAATATTAGCGCACCCTGTGATGAAATATTATAATAAGCTTTTGAACTTTTCAGTTCTTTTAGATCTTGTCTATAAAGATGGAAGCTTATAAGGAAATTAAATACTGTTTAACATTATAAAATGGATCGCAATAGCTCAATAAGGAATAAGGTTGTGTCAAATATAGGTCACCTAAAACTTCCAAATTAGCGTTTTGGCAGCTTACAGGCATCATAGCAAAAAATACTTTCAAAACAGTGTAAATAGTGGGGTTTTTTTTTATAAAGATAGGGGAATAATAGGGAGGTAAATTTTTTTGAATTGAATTAATACAGGAAAAAAGCTTACATTTGAACCAAAAACATGGATTTTTAACAAAGTATTTAAATTTTCAACAAAAACTTAAATAATTTGATTTTCCAACCAAAATAAATTATTTGCCAATAGAATAGTTGAATTTTCAATAAAAATAGTTATATTCTCTCATGCGTTTTTACTGATTCAGTCCGCATGGAAGATAAAAACGAGAAAAAAGAATAGCTTTCTTGAAAACAGAAGAAAAAGAGGAATTCTTTTAAAAAATAGGGGAATAGGAGAAAGACTGTGATACCTGCTTACTCCTCTCTTAGCTACATTTCGAGTTATATTGTTAATTAAAGTTATGTTGAAGTCAAATATTGTCCTCAACAGATATGATCCCTCATTTAGATGACCTATATATGTCCAACGTTTTACAGGACATAGGGTAAGGAATCAATGAATAGATGAGTTGATGTGTGGTCAATCGATAATGTCGAGAAATGGTGTGACTTTCGACAATGTCTGAGATAGTTTTGATCGATTGATGGATTATGAGGATGTGTGAAAAAGCGTGTGTAACACTCGAACACACCTAGATGAGTTCTTCAAGGTTTCATACCTTGTGCCCTGAAGATCGATGGTGCAACTTACGAAAAACGACGAGTCGCTGGCGATTTTTGGCATGTTACAATAGCACGAACTGCCGATCCGCTCGTCTTCGCGAGGGAGAATATAATAGACGGGGGTTGGACAGGGGGGGATGATGGGAGAAATGAACTGAATATAAAAAACGTCAGAACGAAAACTTACATAGTCCTCCTACCTTGGAGGTCTTGGCGCAGGTCGCTACAGCTCTTCCCGGCTTTGGCATTCGCCTGATTGACGTTGTTTCGTTGGCGAACGGACGTGGAACCGGAAACGGGTCCAGGTCCTGGGCTTGGGGTTCGCGAGGCGGAAGGCAGACCAAGGAGGGAGTCAAGAACGTCCTCCAAGGTGGTCGAACCGGGACTCGGCTTGTTCCGAAGAAGAGCTGCTGTCGCCATGGCCTCGTCGGTATCACTCTGCCCCGATCCTAACGATTTTCAGAGGTCATCCTCAAGTTTAAGAAGCCTCGATCAAGTATTAAAAACGGTAATTTGGAAACAAAAATACTGGACTTAAGAAGCTCTGTTCTAATCTTTTTCAGGAAAGGAACTGTTACACATTACCGCGGGGGTAAAAACGTGATTCTTTTTTTTAGAGTAATACCGAACATAAACATTACTGAAAATAGAAACTAAGTATGTTCTTGCAGAATCTGAAAAAGTTGTCCCACTAAATAAAAAAAAATTACAAGAACTAAACATACATACTTGAATGCATTATCCAGTCAAGGTTTACACAATGCCTTCTACTACTTAATCATTTTTCCATTATAGATATTTTAAGATACACAATTTTATTTTAAACGAGTCTTAACAATTTATTTTATAGCCTTATTAAACATTTTCAAGCAACAGTGAAATTTTTAAGAAAGAAAATTAATTTTCAACTGATATAATATAAAGATAATTTGACATGGTTAGCAAAAGACATTGTAACCAACAACATACTGTTTCTTTTAGTTATTCAAACGACAATTTTTTTAAAAGATACAATATTTTTCGTGCAAAATTAATGTCCAACCGATTTGAAAAATCTATAATTAATTGATTCCAATTTTTTATATCAGGATACAGGAATTGATTGCATTACTCTTTATAATGTTCGTCTAAAAAATTTTTCAATTCAGTTCGACATTATTTTGAAACCACCATACGGACTGTGGAAAGCCTTACAGAGAAGTCACTAAACGCGCAAAACGTGCTCAACTTTCTCAACTGAAAAAAAAGAAAATTGCCAAATTAAGTAGAAAATAATGGAAAAGGAAAAGGCGATGATAAAAAAGCATTTTACGATAACGATGAAAGTATTACTTACCGTAAGAAAACGAAAAGAATAGTATTACAATATAACAATACAAAGATACAAATAATAATTTATTTTGTCAAGGATACGACTACAGAAAATGATAATTGCCGGTGATGTCCGAACTATAAGTACGGCATCCTTCAATGAAGCGAGCACCCATTCTCAGAACCGTTCAAGTTTATAATGCAGCTAATAAAAAATGCTCGAAGAACAGAAGAAAAAATAAAGATACTACATGCCATTTGTCAAACGGTTTTGCGAGCGCTACTCTCGTAATTAAAATCATAGCGATATCAATATTAAGAATAATCAATAATAATAACCATAATCATAATAATTAATTAATTAATTAATTAATTAATAATAATAATCGAATAATAGCATCATCCAACGCATATGTAACACAATGGTACTGGACAGAATATGCCATGTGCAGTGTGCACATAATTATATATGCTTAAAACATCTATAGATATACATAAACGTAAATAGGGACAACTTTACAAATAACATATACATAAACGCAAATATCTACGCAAAGGCTAGGTGAATTTTACGGGGTGTGAGGGAGCAAAGGTATACTCGTTGAGACGAGCTAATCGAGTGATTTAAAATATCCAGTTTAAGAGTGTTAGACCCAAAATCTAACTTTAAAATTCTACTTCTTCATTTTACTCAACAAATATTAAAGTTAGACATTATTTTTCTCTGTAGCAGTACTACCTTTTTTGTTAATATGATGTCTATAGAGTGAAAAAATATTTATCTTTTATACTTTACGTAAAAACTATTAAAATTAAACTTCTTTTGCTCTGTATTTCTATGTATTATCTTTTTCTTCTATTTGCAAAAAGAATACATCTACAAAACGAAAAGATATCTATTTGTAATATCGCTTGAGTAAAATCAGGAAATGGAATTATGAAGTTAGAACTTGGATCCAAAAGCCTAAAGAAAAAACAAAATTCATCTTATAAGTGCGCAGCTTAGAAATCCTATTCGTTCCGTAAAAAGTTTTTCATTTGGTTAAAAAAAGAGGCGACGAATAAATGGAATGCCAGCGATAAACGCGCGTAATCGAGTCGCTTTTAACCCATATCAGTAGAAAAAGAAGGTTCGGACTTTGAAAGTTTACTATATCCTTAAGTCTTCAATTTTCTTTTGGAGACAATTGAAGACTTGAGGATCCTTGTTAAATTCAGATTCTCTTTAGAAAAGTAAAAAAGAAAAACAGATATTGCACGATCTTTGAAAAGAGGAGGCGTTTTAATTATGGGCGGTTGCCCTAATCTCAGCGTAACACGATTCAGATAAGACACGAGTGGCGTGCAAATTGGTTAAAAGCATCCTTTAAAAGCTACAAGTATGACTGAATCTGAATTCGTTGCTGTGCACGAAGCTTTTAGCAATTTTAATTCTGATTTGAATTTGTTTCTCTAAGAAATGTGGCAAAAGAGAATAACGTCAGGCGTATGCAAAGTTCAAGTTAACTTCGGAGTTGGGCTCAAACAAAACTTTCAATAAAAATTGGCAATTTATAGATGATTGAAACAACTTTAAAATTAACTTTGTTAAATTTTTTCCAATATATAATTCTTAAGAAGTAGAATTGGCTAAGTAGTAAAGTTTAAAAGTCTAATAATTTAATCAAGATCACTGCATATTAAAGAATACTATACATGCAAATTGAATAAGAACTTTTCAAGCTAAACATTTCAACTAACTGAACTACTGAATCATGTATTAAATCTTCTAGTGAATATTTCTAATGGACCCTAGTTTAAATTTCAACCCAACTCCGAGAGAAATCAACAGACACATCACGTAAACCTTTGACAATTTTTCAATGAGGTGATATTAATTGCTGAAGTTTCGATAGTCCTAAATATCGTGGTCGTGTAATTTACAGTGAAATTGGTGCAAAATGTATAACGTGTAAAAAATAGATGTCTGTGAGATTCGAGTCTACATACGAATCGCGACGTATGTAATAATATGTACAAGTAACAATGATCCTAGCCTAAGAGAAAAATTAACTGTCGTCTTTCTCAAACACCTATATTCTTACAGCCAAACAATCTGCGTTGGAGGGGCACTTACGATACGATAAACTTTTCTTACTTTCTTTATAGAGTCAAATTTACTTAATTAAATCAACCGGTCATCTTTGTACGCAATCTTTAACAATAGTTATCGTTAGAGACATTGGTTCAAATTCTATCCTTAAAATTCTATTTCTTCATTTTATTTAATAAGTAATGGAATTATACAATTTTTCGCTGAATAGCCACACTTGTATTTTGAAAACTAGGGGTGCCATTGTGAGCACATTCTCATAACGCGAGATACAGATAAAATTATAAAAACATAATTATTTATCTTAAAAACATATACAAATTCTCCCTTAACCATTTTTTAATATGATAAGCATTTTTCTTTTCAATCATAAAAAAAAATCTACTACGTGGTAAAATTTTACACAAACCTAATACTTTCTCTGATGATAATGTAAAAACCATATAGATAATTTCCACTTGGCTATTTTAAAGAATATTTTTTAAGTTTAAAAAGAAAACTACTCATCCTATCAAAACATGATTAATTGAGAATTTGTAGATCATTTTAAGATCAATACTTATGTTATGATAATGTTCTCTGTATCTCGCGCTATTTGGCTAAAAATTTGAAATTTGAAATTTTTCAAGACAATTCAAAAAGTGGTTATACCAGTCTTGTAAAACGTTCAAAAAGTAACATTTTCTATCTCTTAACTTTTTTTCATAGCTTGTGTTACTTAGCTTAAAATTTTAATTTTCTTTATTTTTTTGAATTTTCTAAATGTTATATATTTGACAATTTTTGTTTTATAAAAAAAATTAATAATGATAAATTGTTCGACGTTTTTTGGATTCAGAGTATCACAAAACGTGGACATTTGACAAAAAATGGGGGGGGGCCAAATTTTACACGAAACTAATACATTCTCTGCTGAGAATGTAAAAAAGTATGTCTACAGAGCGAAAAATATCTAATTATTATATTTGTTAAATAAAATGAAGAGATCGAATTTTAAGATGAGAACTCTGATTCAACGTCCTTAATCAAATTGTATTCTTACACGTATCTTTATACACATTTGTTAGTATTTGTAGCGAATTATTACACAAGACGCGGAAATCAATCTCATCCTCGTGGCAAATGTTCCATTGAAACTTAACCGCGCTCTTGTATTTTCAAACTGCGACGAATTGAATGCGAGGAAATTTATTGGAAAGGTGCCCGAAATCGCGAGACTTTCAATCCCCCCTCAGTCCGACGCGACAGACGTATTGCACGCTGGTGGTTCAGTGATCCCTGCCAATTAGGAAGTAGCCAGTGTCCGAGTTCTAGGACATTGTGGTGTTCCTGATTTCTTGACTTTGAAATCTCTGGTTATGATTTTACTTGACTTAAATTTTCTTTTAATCCGGAAGCATAATTTTATTATTGACATCATTTCAGCACTGAATCCACTTGAACCACAAAAATAAGATTAATCAGTATTAAAGTTGATTTGTCAAAGAAAAATGGTAATTAGAAATTGTACGATTTTCTCTCGTAACTTGGACTACATCCAGTTTCCAAATACATGCAATACTTTGGATAGGGAACGATATACAGTAACATGCATCAATTCCTTCCCACCTTTAGCTTAGGAATCTACAACGTCTAAATTACTTTCTACAATAAAAACCAAAACTGGGAAGGCATTAATGTAAAGCAGCTCATTACTAACAAGTCACATAAGGTACATTGTCAAAGATTCAGGACCAAAAGGATGTCAGAGATGCGAGTCATATGAAGAAGAAAAAAAAATACTTTCAGATTATTGTCAGCTACCAAGGGGTCATAACTCCAGTTCGTTTCCGGTCTTCAAGTCCTACCAACAGAAAACATCAACCAACTTGACACCCCTTTCGCTGAATCCTAATCGGAGATCACTGAGCACCAAAACGAACACTCGATCACCAACAAAAGGATAAAAACCGTTTCCGTGGGGAAGGTTCGTGTCAGTGTAGAGTCCCGGAGGATTTGTTGTAGTTGGAAATAGTGGAACGGGGTTTCCGTTTAGGCGAGCAGCAACTCACCGCGATGGTGTCGTTGCTGCTGCTGCTGAGTTTGTAACTGTTGGTGATGATGATGCTGATTCGAGTAGTTGAGAAACGAAGAGGAAGATGGACTCGTGCCTGGGCGTTGATTTTGGTGGAATTGTAGTTCATCTCGAGTTGGTGTCAGGTCTAGGAAGAGACCGGAAGACGCAGAATCTGCACAGGTACAGGATGCGGCGGTTGTGGCGTTACATCCTGTGCATCCGTCTGGCTCAGTGGCGAGGCTCATCGGTGTCTCAGGCGAATCCAGTGGCTTCGTACCCACAAAAGAGCTCTCCATCCAGCATAACCTCGAGCTCCCTTCAGCGAGATGATTCGGGAAGATTAGATATTAGGTTCTTAGGAGGTGGAGTGGACCAGACTAGCCCTTTTCTGATTTTAGGTCAAGTTTTTTTTAATTCGTTGGCTTTCTATCGAAACCGAACGCTTTTTGAATAAGAGAAATATTATTTGGAGCAAAATATTTATAAGTTACAAGTAAAATTTACATGCCAAGAAAAGTTTTGTTTGAGGTGACAGACTCTTGTCTCGGAGGTAAAACAAGAAGTCTCGTAAATTAAACGCTCAGTTTTGAAGTTGGGCCAACGAAATGGAGAAAGTCCAGAACGAATTTACACATTGATAATTCGCAGAAGGCTTATCTGGACTGCGTTCACAATACTTGTTTTACAAAAAGTTACATTTTCAACAAAAAAGACAGATTGTGCAAATTGATTATTATGAATATTTTTCAATTTATAAAAATTTGCTCAATAGAAGTTTTTCATAATGGGGTTCTAATTTTATAATATCTTAAACGACTAATAACATACTATCTGGTTATTGTACCCTTTACCATTAAATGAGTCAGTTTTTAGTCAATTGTTAGTACACTAAAGCATTTAAGAGTAGAAAGTGTAGCAAGAAGTAAAGAAATAGATTCCAATTATAATTTTGGGAAATATTTTTTTTTATCTGTGAGTGTTAGTTTACCATTTGCTTTCTAAGAAGAATCTTTAAGTACATAAACGATGATCAGTAGTGGACACAGATTTGATATTTTACTTACAAAGAAAGCAGATCCAAAAATATCAACTTGAATTTGGTATTTTTTAATTTTCTTTTGGTTGTTCATTAAGAAAAATAGAAAATGAAACATAAAATTACAAAACAAAGTAAAACAATAAGCAAAATGCTAATTTTTCGAAAAAATTTCAATTTTCTCTTGCAGACTTCTATAAAAAATGAGGACAGAAAAATCTATTATGTATCCAAGTTTATTAGGTCAACTAGATATTGATTCTCTGATATAGTTTACAATTTAAATTGCTTCCACAAACTTGAATGTTAGAAATTTAAACCAGAAGATAGATGCAAATATAAATAGTGTAAATTTTGATTCTTAAATTGCGTTTATATTATTACAACTAACTTTTAGATCATAATTTAAATTGATATTTTAAGAATTTGGATTTTCGGATCTGCTTTCGACGACTGGGGTACAAAGTGTTTGTTCAGAGTCTTGAGGGTGGGAAATAATAAACGATTCTTAATCTTTAATCGAACTTGAGCTTGCGAAGCTCGTAGGGGGTGGATCGAGAATTAAAAGCCCGATTGAGACCGAGGAATGAAAGCGAGGTCGTTCGGGGAGAATTTCAGGGTAACCTATTTCCGTTCGTCACCACGAGAGCGTAGAAATAGAAGCGCGGGCGACACACTTTCGTTCGACTTTCAAAGGCGAGTATACGAAGTAAACAACACATAAGGTACTTGGTAAAAAAGTCTCTCTGACAAGAGGGCATCCTGCACCATTGCACGTTGACCTCTTTCCCCAGGAGTCTCTTTCCGTTTCCGAGTTCTCCGAAAGAGAAAACATCAAAATAACAATCCTTATGTCAAGGTTACCTCTTGAACTCTTCCTACAGTTCTAAAAAGAGAATATTCTTTCAAGAACGAGAGTATTCGCGATCGAACTTCTTTCTAAGAATTTTAAGGTTTCTTAATACAAAATGAAACGAATTATATATACTACTTTTCGACAAACAGGCATAAATAATTATATTTAACGAATAAAGATAAATTTTTCACCAAAAATAGTTTGCTTTTCTACCAAAAAAAGTAAATTTTCAATCAGACTGTGAAGCTTGACATTAACTCTCACAGCATTAAATATGAGAGTCCGGAATCGCCAAAAATCAAAGTGCCGAGGATAATAAAAATAGAATCTTTAAAAATGCAAGCAAACTGCATTGAGACGAGAATAAACACTTGACAATAAAAAAAGAAGAAACGTTAGAGTATAAAGTTCCATGCAGATTGAAAATAAGAATTCATGACCTTCATGCTTTAAATATTGTTTTCGAAATAACTCCAATAGATTGACTAAGAAATATATTGGAAACTTGATTATGAGGACTGTTTCAGAAATAAAACTATGGAAGGTTTTACTGGCTTTGCTGTTGAGAATTTCTTTATAAATTAGGTTGGCTTCAGTGAAAATGGTGACTCGACTGAACTTTAGATGAAGGCATTGAATTCCAGTTGCTTGAATCGAGCCATTATCAGAGCCGTAGGCAGCTTGAATTTTCTAACAGTTCCTCCAAGACGTAAAACAAAGGAAAGGTCGTCAAGTGTAAAAATAGGTCACAAAGTGAAAACAGCTTTAAGAATTAATGAAGGGATCTGGATTCAAAAGAATTCTAAGAAACCAAATTTTTTTAATTTTAAATATGAATAAAGTTCTAAACATTAATTCTAAATATTATAATAAAAAAGTGTAGTAGTAATGATTTTCAAAACTATATGTATAAATATATGAAAATATTTACTTACTGATCTCTACGAATCTTACTTTTGTATTTTAAAAAATTCATATTTAAATTCAGTTGAACTTTCATTCAATTCCTATGGAAAACCTGCTGCATCTAGTTCACGAAATCCATAACAGGGATGAACTTGGGCCCCTAAACCTAGCTGGAAGACGAATGAGCAAAAAGCTCAAAAGAAAGCATCAAGGGCAGTCAAAAATAAATTCCAAGGGCAGCCAAAGAAACACAACCTTTCAGCGTTTCGACTTGAGTCGTGTTTCTGTTAAAACTTCTCGCTGTTGGGTAATCTGAATTTTGTACTCAACCCTCGGCAAATTGATTTTTAGTATCACGTTCCTTCATCGCTCCCACTTCCGACTGCTGGATTAATCCCAGAAAAAGAGAAATAGAGCCAGTTTTTAGCAGTCTATGAAAAGACTGAAAAAGAACGTGAGCAGTTCATCAAAAGAATCTGGAAAAATAGAGTCAACTTTTTCATAAAAGGAAGAATACGATCTATAGAGAAAAGAAGCTTATCACGCTTTTCATAAACGACAAGTTTCATTCCAGTTTTTGAGATTGTGAACAATGAATAATGAAAGTTCTGTAGACCTCGATAATTTCAGAATGATAAAATGAACAAAGTTTCTAAAAAACAATTGCCATTCTCTAAATGTCAGCAAACGTGTCATCAAGTCTTTTTTTTTTATCATTTCCTCAAATGATAACATAATTACCATAAGTTCCACCCCCAATATTTACACAACCATTCTAAATAATAGAAATAACCCCCCTTCTCCATAAAAAAAAAACGACGAGTCACATTTATTCGAGCCTCCTGGTGTGACACGAGCCTTTCTTTGTTTAACACCACCAGCGGCAAGTGAATTAGTGAATTAGCAGAGGGGGCCTAAATGTAAAGAACTAGGCGTGAGTAAAGTCTGAAAGCAAGAGTGAAGTGCGAGAAGAGTGCTTGTAAGTGAATCCGTGTGAGTGAATGAGTCTGCTTACTACCTCTGAAATACTCCGTTGAATGACGAGTCGTAGCTTGAAACAACTTTTGTTAGTGACAAAAAGCAAAAAAAAATCTGGACAACCAATAAGAAAAAAGTTGGGAGATGGGGAGGCGAGCATCTTGCAAAAGACGACGCGGGAGCGGATAGTAAAAGGTAGAAAAGAAAAAGAGTAAGAAACGAAAAGGCGTAGAGTAATGTTCAAATAAACAAGGAGGAAAAACTCAAAATTACCTTCGACGCAGAGTATAATAGTGGTGGTGATGGTGGTTGTGGTTGTTGTGGTGGGATCTTTTGCAGGGTTTAGTGCTCACCTCTGGGGCTGGTCGACCTCGCGCCGCCCCTATCTTCCCAATCGTCAGGTCGAGGTCGAGGCGAGAGCCTTCCACTTCCTATAACTTCCTGGCCTCTCTGCACATAGTGCACAATGGCCGATGTCACCTCCTTTATCGAGTTCCTCACCTCCAGCTGCTGATTCGTTGTCTGTTGCTGCTGCTGCTGCTGCTGATGGTGATAACAGAATTTCCATTAGTCATGTGTTCTACTCTAATAATTCGTCGAGACAATACTATTACTGACATTAGGAACTACTCTACTAGAACTAGGTTTTCAGTTTAGAGGTTTCTCTCTTTTTTTTTAAGTTACTTCTCCAAATGAGAAGGTTTTTCTTCGGAAGTTATGTATGAAATTTAGTGAATTGTAGTCTATTTTAACCAATTAAAGATAAATCATTATTTTAAACTTTGGAAAGAAAAATTTATCAATTCGTAAAACAATTTTTCTAAAATTGATGAATTAGATTTATCATATTTTTTTTAAAAGAAAGTCGTTTTATCGAGCTAATAAAAAAATGAGTTTCCAAACAAAACTAGTTAAATTTTCTTATGGAGCTTTATTGATTTCGTCTGCATTTAACAAGAGAAAAACGAGAAAAAAGATGAAAAGGGGTCATTTTCTTGAAAACGGGATAAACGGAGAAAAATACAGGTATAAAAGAAATACTGTGAAGCCGGAAAATAGATTCAATCTATTTTCAAATGAATGAAAAACTGCTTTTTTCACTTTGAATGAGTAAAACTAACGAGTATAAATATAAACAAAAACAAAAAAGAAAAGTGGTCACAAATTGAAATTCTTTCCAAATATAACTGTCTCAAATTTGCTTTGCTACATTAGACTTGGTGTGACTTTCACGTAAAAGGAACGCGAAAGACTTGCATTCCTGCACCGTAAAGCAGTTTTGAGCAGTTTGTCAGTTGCGAGGAACGCATGAGGGAAACTAAAGTCGGTGCCTCGAAAACTCTTGCCAGCTTCTGATGTACTAATTATAGCGAGAGTCGCACACGAGCGACTGTGTCTGCGAAAACCAAAAATAAATTCGACAAAGAACTGCGATGAGGAACATGTGGGCGGTCATAGAGGGTTACATTCGGTCATGCATTTACTTCCCCCAATGTCTGGGGGTCAATTTTCAATTTCCTGACGTTTAAATTAGCCTTCATAACTGCCAATTCCCAATCGAAGAACTTAATTGCGAAAAAGAAAACATCCACTCGGTAAAAGTCCATTACCTGACTGCTCAAGATAATGATTTCCTCATTTAATTAATCTCCCAATTTTATTGAATAATTATTAGCATTTAAAATATTTTCGCTCTGTACAAGTTCTCTATTTTCCAATAGAAATCAATAGATTTTCAGGAATTTCAAAAGATTTTAAAATACAACAAAATTTTTTAAATGTATTTTGAGGGATTTGAAAAATTTCATTTAAATTCCCAGTTATTTCCTGATTTTTCAGATTAGTAAATATCCTGTAATTAGCCTGGATCGTAAGCCTCTTGGAGTTGAAATTGAAGTGCATAGGAAGGTTGAAATGACGTTAAGGACTGACGTCACGCTAGGCGAGTGTTCGATGAGAAATTTGATTATTTGACTTTAGAAGATAATGGCTAGTGCGAACCTTGTTTGCGGACTGCAGCTGAGGAAGGATGCCTTGAGCAAGGCGTTCGGCGGGCGTCCGAGGATTAGTCAGACGTTCTTGCGAACGCCAACCGAGGTAAGGCTGTCGATGATTGAAGGATGACCTAGTGGAACTTGCAGGCGAACTTCCGGCGCTATTTAACAGACTTGTACTCCATCTCGAGAAAACTGGCGGCGTTGGACTTGGACTTAAGAGGACACCTGCAAATTTCAAGAAAATTAGTACAGACCTAAATGTAAACAAGAACAATCTCTTCGTAAAAATCCCTACCGGGATGATTTCTTCAGACTAAATTAAATACAAAATTCATCCAGTAATGAAACTGGGAACGATCGTAAAGGAAATTGTTTTCAGACCTGATTCTGTAATAAAGTAGTCGTTGTCGTTTTAGATAAGAACGACCAGGAATACAAGCTATATAAGTCAAGGATAAATGATAGTGTAATGTTTTAGACTAAATGTACTGTCAACCTTGGGGTTTTATTAAAGAATATAGGCTAGCTTCATATGATATGTGGTTAGTCTAGGGATAGCTAGGACGAGTTAATCGAATTAACTTGGTTTGTAAGTTTATTAGTCACTTCCTATTAGCCATTAGCTACCAGGTACCTACCATTTGATAGGAAAGAGTACATAAACGAAATTGGCTGAACTTGAAAAGCTTGCAACCCTCTTTTATTAATTCGTCGTAGTATTTTTAGCGACAGTTTTTCTTTTAAAGTATCTAGTTCTAGGTTTCATTTTATGACAAATAAAAAATGATTACCTGTGGTTGGTTGTCTATTTGTTGTTGAGGAGAGGGAGGAAAGGGATGTGGTTTTTGAACCCAAAGCACGCCAGCCACCGTGTTGAGAAGCATCTGAATGTCTTTTGAGTCTGAAGCCGTCTCTCGCGGCTGGTGAATTTTTGAACCAATCAGGAACATTCAGTCTCTGAAGTGATCTCTGCACCCTAAGCTCGTGTTCACTAGGTGTTCGTTCTCCCACCTTCTGCAACTCATTCTCCGGAGGCTAAAAAAATAAAAATAATTATTATTAGCATCTCAGATCTTTCTTCTTCAAACTTCTTAATTCTAAATCATAAATGGTAAATACTGATGATTGAAACGCGACTATGATTAGTGCATAAGCATATTAAATATAATAACGCCGTGTTCAATTAAACGAGATTGTAAAGGCGACGGCATCCAAGTGGCTCAAGTTGAGTAGGTCGTTAGCGCGAGCTTCTTCAGATAATTGCGAGTAAAGCAGGTTGTGAAAACAGATTCTGATATCTCTTATTGTGCAGATAAGTGATAACGAGTAAGATGAATCTGAAAGATTCGAGGTGAGGCCAATTCATAAACTTGGAAATTCAATTAAAAATGTCTTTTGATTTTTATTTACAACTTGGTTTCTACGTGATTAACATATCTGTAAAGGCTGCAATTAAACTAATATTCTTTTATGTGACACATGATGTAAGAGCTATTTACCTCCAAGAGGAACCTTGAAGTAAAAAAAATATATTAAAGCGGTGACGATGCTTTAAAAATATGTTGAATAGCTCATATTATTGAAAAAAAAAATTAAAATTTGCAGTCTTTCAGGAGTTTATTCTCAAATTTTCTATTTTAGGGGAAAATTATGAAGATGAGTACAGATATAGCGATGCGATTGAAGGTGGATAAGGGTATGTTGTGGAGGTTTGTTTTTGATGTGAACATTTGAGACAGCTGCAAAAACAGAGCTGACTTCCAAGCAGCTCATTCTGCTCCTTGCCTGACTCCTTAATTCTTACATCTTATTCTCAGAGAGTTCAGAAATTCTAAGAAACATTTACCGAATTATTTCTGCCATCAAAATTGAAACCAGACTAATTTACCGAATGAAACGAAATTGCATTGATTGAAGTGATTGAAATATTATTCCTAACTGTATCTGCATCAAATTACTTTTTATAGCTTAAAACTTGTTTAAGTGACTTATCGTCTACAAGTTTTCTATTACTATTAATAAAATAACTCCATAGTTCACCTTAATTTCATTTTCTTCATGACAATTTGCAATCGCAATCTCCAAGTAATTTTCTGGCAAAGAGACTGACAGATTCTCACTTTGAGCTTCCTTCATTAACTTTGAGGACATTTCGGTCGATTTCCAACGTTTAAACGATTACCTGATTGTAATTTTGACGACAAAGAGTCTGCATTGCACGTGTGAATTTTGAAAGTCAATATTTTTCCTCGAAATTAATTCAAATAAGTGACATGCGGAAAAGAAACATAAGGGAAGAAGACTAACGCCTAATATCAGTTTGCGAGACTTGAAAATTGAGTTACCAGATCGTTGCTATGGAAACAATCATATGACGGTAACAGCAAAGTCATATAAAGATTAAATTAACGACAATTAAAGATAATAATAATGTAGAAAAGGTGATGATGCGATTTTATCAGCTGGAAAACAATTGCTGTAAAAAAGAAAATTTTCAACGAAAAATAAGTTGAATTTTGAAAAACGATTTAAAAAAAAAGAAAAAAGGTGGAGAACAGGGAAAGATTGTGAAGTCTGCATTTGTTTTTCAGAAAATTACGTTAATTTCCATCAAATTGTTAACCAATTGAATAGATAATAATTTATCGGCTCATTTATGTGAAAAGCTATACAATTTTGAGATTTCCGGGATTAAACGCGATTCAATATGAGTAGGGAATTGACCCAAATTAATGCTTCCGCATGATGCTCGAATGGATCTCATCAAGCAACTTGGCAAATTTGCACACACCAACACAATCACGAGCATGTGAGAAAACTGATGATTTAAAAGTGACGGAAATGATGTGTGAGAAAAGAAATTAGCAAAATTAACTCAAAATTAATTCTATGGGAAGATTTTTTTTAAATTGACACATGTGATCTAAGAGCTGTATTTACTGCAGAAAACCTAGCCACAATCATAATCTAAAAAGACTATTCGTACTTTTAGACAAGTCATAAATTTTTTTCCTGTACGTAATAAAAGTGGTAATAAAATAATAAAATTTTAATCCTTTAAGAAGAGACCTTGCGACCTCAAAGCTCATAGCAAATGTCAAGGCTTAGGTGGGGAGGCCTTTGAAAAGTATCGATGAATTCAATCGTTGAATTATTTACGACTGGCTCATCTCGAGTAAGAAAGACGAGTGTTGGACGTGTAATAAAAACTGGATATAGGTAACCTGCTACACGCGATCAAAAAAAGAGCGCAACGACCCCTGGCATTATTCTCCACAGCCTTTTCTTCAATAATGAACCTGATGATTTATTTATTTACTCAGAAAATGAACTTCTTTAAATTATTTATAGCTGTTGGAACAAGCGAGGTAAAAAAAATGATGTGATCGCTTCTAACGAATTTTACAAAGAGTAAACATAAATCACGTGGATTTAGAGGGCTTAATATGATTAATTTCTTTATTTTCATCAGCCTTAGCTGAAGGAAAACTCTATTGAAAATTCAAAGTGCTAAAAATTTATAAATTTTCATTTTTATACTTCTCACTTCGAACTCTTTCAAGTTTGAATTCGCTCGAAGTGGAAAAGTTGAAATAGGAAAGTTTTTAACTTAAAAGTTTAAATGACCTAAACTTCAAGATCTTCTAAAGTTGTAGTGAGAAATGCAGTTGTTGAAATGTAAATTAATCCCAATTAAAAACAGTTAAATCTTTATTTCAAAATGAGAAAAAAATTTCTCAAAATGAAACAATTTTTGTTCGGGAAGAAATACTGCTGTCCAACGTAAACAGATATATAAGTGACATTGTCGCCTAGGTCGACTTTTCCATTGCTAAGGTTTAAGAAAATAACCCTAAACCACAAAGTCACTTATGTATCTTTTTAAATTGTACGGCGAAATAATATTTACGTCCTATAATTGCTTCACATTCACATTCTAGTAGTAGTAGTAATAATAGTACATTGACTTGTGCTTGCTTTTAAAGCTTCGCACATGATGAAGTCATATACAGTAAAGTAAAGGTAAGAGATGATAACAGCACAAGGTATTCGAAAGAGGTCACCCATCCAAGTAATTACCGTGCCCAACGCTTCTTAGCTTCAGTTATCCAACGAGAACTGATGCTTCCAGCGTGATATGGCTGTTGTCTAGATACAATCGAGATATATTCGAATTGGTTTTATTGTGTTTACGCATCGTTCTACACAAATAGTACCTATATATTTTCAGAAAATATCAAAATTCTACGTGGGCAGAGTGAGGGGGAGGGAAGGTTTACAGTGGTGAAAAAGTAACTACGTGGTTTATGGATGATCCCCATGAATGTCTATGAAGAAATAAAAAGAAAGTTTTATTGCTCTATAAAATTTGCGATAAAGATAGCAAAACTTTGCGGTAATGTGATAGTCATTGATAATATTTTTCATGTTGCGCTTATCCGTGAGAACCATGTTTTTAGCTGAATGTAACAGTTACATGTTTAAAAACAAAAGAGACGGTCACAAACGCGTGGCTGGCCTACACATTAACATTTGCCTCGTTAGGTTGGGGAGCTAAAGGAGCGGTTTATGATAATATGCATATATATATATACATATATACGTGCATACCAACACTTTGCGTTTTCAGACAAGCCCAGTACCTCAGATAATCAAACAGAGTGTGTGGGGGTAAATACGATTGCGTATAAACTTAAGTAGGGTAATTTATTAAATGAAGTCTTTTTTATTCCAACATTAGCTCTATACATTTCCCCGATAAAAAATTTTGTTTTTGAAGAAATATTTTACTTCAATAAAAGGGTAAAAAGTGTAAAAAGTATTAAAAGTATTATTGTTCCATTTTCGATGATATACTGGAAAATTTAAAATTTCAATATTCTTTGCATGAAAAAGAAATTCCAAATCGGCATTTGCTGGTCTGGAATTCCTTTTTTACATAAAAAAACGTTTGAAGTGAATGTTTTTTTTGGTTTATGGCTGCAGTATGGTAATTTATAAAGATCAATATTGGTTGAATACAAAATTTTATAGAAATATTCTCTTTCTCTCTTTCTTTGTTTTTTTTTTAATTAAGTAAGAATTGATAAATTCTTAGAAATTACTTTAACCGACGCATAAAAACATTTAAAAATATAAAAGTGATAAAAAATAAGATAGTAAAGACAACAATATATCATAAATAATGGCACAAGTGATCGACAATTATTATTTCTTGACGGCCCTGCTGGCATATACAGACACAAAGTTCTGAGTGTGGGCTCAATGCGCTCATGTGAAAATTGCATAATGATTCGTTATCTCGCGATGATGTCAGAGCCTGCACTATTCTCGGGGCTAATTTTAATTACCCTCCGCTTTACCTCCCAACTCCTATTATTGTCTCAAGCTGTACATCTGCCTCAATTGATGCAAAACCGAGTGCAAAACGGGGAAAGCTGAAACGCTTTGCAAAGCGTGTCTCTCATTTTCAGGGCAAAAAATTTAAGTAAGTACAGACTTGGCTAAGGGACTGGAATAATGAGAACCTGGGACGATGTATTTTCATGAGAAAAGGTCGAGAAACTGTTTAGAGACAATTTCAGGCGATTTTAACATCGTTCGAGTCTCGGGGCTTCGCGTTTGAGAGGATTCAGGTCTTTACGATCTTGATACTTGTGTATATTTAAGAGTCCCAATGCTGTTGACTTAAAAAATAAGAATAACATTTTTCGGTGGTTTATTGAAAAAAGGGGAAGAAGTTCTGAAGCAGTCTTGTATTTATGTAATTTAATTTTCGAGAAAGCTTTCAAGTAATTTTTCTTGAAAATTTAGGAAAAAAGTTGAACTTTTTTCTTTTCTAAATTTCGCGAAATCTAAAAAACAAGTCATTTTTTTTTTTAGGAAATACCGATATTTTTAAAACTTTTTATTATTCAAGAAGTGTTTTCAAATCTAATTAAGAATCACATTATCGCGAGTGATTGTATCATCGCAGGGCAAAGTTCATTGTCGAACATGAACAGCAATAATTACCGGCACTTGTGTTCATTCCCGCCTTTAATGTTTTTTGATTGAAGATCGAATGTCTGAACATATTAAAATCGCTAGGGTCATGCACTTAACCTTGTTAGTGTTTATTCGATTCATATTGGATAATCGTAAAAACATTTAGTTTAAAAACAAACATTTACAAGTCAGAAATTCTTGTCAAGTATCAATTTCCTGACTCTATTCAAAGGTATTCGAAGCACAGATAAAAACTCATTTAGGGAAAAAAATTGATATTGACGAGCTTTATTTCTTTTCGAACAAATTGACACCTGTCTACCCTTTATTTAGATCAACCAGAAAAGCGTAATTTCCAAATAAAGGGATTGACATATCTCCCTGACATTTAGAATTGTATCTATTTATAAATATAAGGATATTAGCGAATGCTTCAATTCAAAATTAGACAATTCTAAAAGAAATATAAATTTTCAAATAAATAGTTGAATTCTCAATCAAAAATATTAATTTTTATCAAAATAATTGAATTTTCTTCAAGGGGTTTATGGATTCAATCCATACTTAAATGAAAAACGAGAAAAAAGATGACAAATTGTAATTTTCTTTAAAACAGGTAAAAAAAGAGGAATTCTGTAAAAAGGGGTAAAGACTGAAGCCTGCTAAAAGATTAAATTTGTCATTGAAGCTTGAAATACTTCTTTCCGGTTCTCTGTTCAGGGTAAATTCCTAAACGAGGCCCACGCGAGTGTAAATCCGTCCGTGAGTATAGACGTCCATGTGCGTTTTGTTTTGTAACTTTCTAGTTATAAGTAGTTGAGAAGTTAGCGCGCTTGTGTGGGCATAATTGCGGAGAAAAGAACGCCCACGCATTTTGTAGATTCTTAAGAGGCATTTGACTCTCAGCATAGTCATAGACTCTTATGCACATAATCACAGAACTAACATTTTGCTCTTCACAACTCCATTTTCGTATCCTGCACCAATGTACCCTTTAAGCTTGAGCAAAGACCGGATGTCTGTGTGTGCAAACCATCCATTAGGGTTGGCAAATATAGCCGTACTAAAAATAATTATTCTAAAAAAGAAATAAACGTCAAGCAAAGTGATTAAACTAGCATGATCTTTAAAACAACAATTTTTTTAAAATAGCTTCAAAGTTAAAAAAAAAAGTTTCAAGTAAAAGGTCAATTAAATGTCAAAAAACTGAGCAAATATGATGAGCAATCTGATTAGCAAAGATGTAAATTTGAAGAATTCCTTTGAAACTTAATTTAGATCAACCCTTCATGCAAAAATGTGTGAAGCTCAGCCGCATCTGACTTTAAAAATAGGTTTAACATTTTTCCTACCTTTTATCTGTGGTATTTAGTTCAGGCTTGCGCAAAATTTGCATCGAAGTATACTCATTGCTCATAACTTCTTAAGCTTTGACATGCAACCCACTTTTCCAACTTTCTGAATAGTTACTTCACTGGCAATATTGCAGCTTACAAAAGAACACGCAATTACTATTTAAACGTGTAAACTCACATGGAGTCAAACAGGTGTCTCATTTGATAAAAGGTCTTTAACCTTTAAGAATCGTTTCTTGATTTTTAAAGTTGAACTTATATTTTTCTGCAAAATAAATACACTGAGAAACTCTATGTTAGAAAAAGTACTAATATCGATAGCAAGTAGGGTCAAAATTCCAAAATTGAGATATTTTAATATAGAAAATAATAAATTTTACTATTTCAATAGTAATTTTTACTATTTAAATAGTTTTATAATCTTCTAACTGGGTCAGATTCTTCTGCCTGTTGTAGAATTTACTATTTACTATTTCAATAGTAATTTTTACAATTTAAATAGTAAAAATTATTATTGAAATAGTAAAATTTATTATTTTCTGTATTAAAATGTCTCAATTTTGGGATTTTGACCCTACTTGCTATCGATATTAGTAATTTTTCTAACACAGAGTTTCTCAGTGTATTTAAGAGTGAGAGAAACAAAGAAACTCATTAAATTTAAATCCTAACTGTGGATTTCTATTCACTCTGTGAAATCCTTTTTTGCTGATGCAAAATATACAGTTTCAAAGAGAAGATGAAATCTGAATCATTTCAGTTTTTCATATTAAAATTCCAGTACATTTTACTGCTAAAGACGAGAGATCCATTTTAAAATGAAACTAAGTCGGCCATTAAAGTCTGAAAGTGCCCAATCCGAATGAGAAATTATACGTCTCATGTCCCAAATTTTCTCTGCACATTCATTTCGCAACTGATATAAACTGATATAACTGTTATAAATATGTCACTGATCTCGTGACTCGGAAAGATATAATACTAGAAGTAAAGACTTCATTCTTAAAGACGGTAATTAAATCTAAAGATATCATCTTTTTTGGGAGTCCAAATGGAATTTAAATAGAGAAGAAGAAGATTAAGCAATCAAGACGATTAATCAATTATTCTCATCACTCCTATTTTTCATAAAAAATGCATTAAAAAAAACATAAATAATTTAAGGTAGTTTATATTTAAATTAAGGTTAAAAATAAATTTACTATACTCTATAAACTGTAGAGTTATAATTACCCTCAGCTTAATTATGCACCAATTGTACCTCATATAACTAAGTTAATGTATTCTACAACAGGCAGAAGAATCTGACCCAGTTAGAAGATTATAAAACTATTTTTGTTTTCAATATTGCGAAAACGAATTTCACTAAAACTTATTTAATTAAAAAATTGGAAAAATTCATCTTGAATTGATATGCTGTTTCTTATTTCAATTTAAGCTACATATTTTCTGATCATAGCATATTTGATGGAAATAACAATTCAATGAAAATCTAAAAAGAGGATTTTCAATTTTTTGTGGAGGAATATAAATATTACCTCTTATTAGAAAAGTCACGTTGACCTATTTTAAAATGGGTCAGTTTCTGTTTTATTGTTAAGTTTAATATCGATTAAATGTCCTGATTTGATCGTATGTAGATATAAATAGTTCTTGATAGCGAATGTGAAAAAAATGAATGATTTAAATTTACAAGAAAAATTTTAATTTAAACATTTTTAATTTAAACACTTTTAATCTAAATAATATAGGTTTTATAAAGACTAGACTTTTGTAATCTAAGAATAAAGCTATGAAGAGTTCAAAAACCTCTTCACACTAATAAATCTATGATTTCATTCGAAATATAGGGAAAATGGATTTTGCCGCGGCTTTTGATGTCAGCGATCACATAGAATAATATTACGTAAACCATTAATCATCGTCGGTACTTGATTCTGCATTGCGCAAAGCAAAGTGCACCGACTCGTATGCTAATATTGTGCACATGGAGTGTGTCACCTATTTTGTCATCTGTCTGCGTTTGCCAAATAGTCGACATTTCTGATGCATAACGCGCTGGCTATCATTTCTTTTTTATCATCTGTTATTTAAATTGAACATTTAAATATTCTTGTCATAAAAAAAAAGATATTTCTCGATCTATGTCTTTTATGTCAAAAATATTAGCATCGAAAGCTTAAAAATTGAGAAACGTTTTCTGTCGCCGTGACAGTTTATTAGTATATTTATGTCAGTTTTAAAAAATGAATAAAGAATAAATTTATAGAGAATAAATTCGATAAACGGTTATAAGAGATTTCTTTAACTAATATGAGGAAGCACTTAGAAAAATATTTTATCCAACAAAATATGTTTTGCTGGGTGAAATAAATTTTTGTTAGTTCAACAAAACAATTTGTTAGTTCAACAAAACGATTTGTTAGTTTAACAAAACGTTTTCTTGACCCAACAATAATTTGGTTGAGCCAACAAAAAAATTTTGTTGCATAAATACCAATAAAATTATTTTGTTGTCCGAACCAAACCTTTTTTTCAGTGAGATTTTAAGGAATTTAAGGAAATTAAAGAGATTTTTATATTTTTTAAAAAGATTTTGAATGAAGTAGGTGATTAAAAAAAAGTTTAAAAAGCACGTGTTTGTCGCTAATTTTGTCGTGTTGATACATAAACTATAAAACCATAACTCCTATTTGAAGCTTGTACTCGCTTTGGATTCACACCAGCCGCTTTTCACTTCCGGTTTATTTACTAAAGTTTCAGTGATAGGTTCTATGTATTGTGCTTGAACCCAGGATATAATCAGTGTACCTGTTTCGTAAAGTACACAAAATTCTGTCGCGCTTTCTGTTTCGTTTTAAATTGGTTCACGTTGAACTCTGAATACTTGTAGACTGATTGTTAGTAGTAAGATTCTAAACATGTGTATGTGTGTGTGTGTGTGTGTGTGTGTGTGTGTGTGTGTGTGTGTGTGTAAATGTAAACGGTAGGCGTATGCAGAT
This sequence comes from Synergus japonicus, assembly GCA_900474275.1. NCBI lineage: Eukaryota > Metazoa > Arthropoda > Insecta > Hymenoptera > Cynipidae > Synergus > Synergus japonicus. Next base: position 40,791 of record UCOH01004736.1, on the reverse strand, counting down.
GAGTGCATGTGTACTGACATGGGCGCCCACCTTTGTACTTTTATCCCGGAATCTGGCAAACTGGTGTCTGTTTACACGATCGCTCTTAAAGCCCGATGCATCATTAAATGGGTATTCACGTGTTTTCGCGGAATGTAAATTTAATTTGACTTGATCATAGAAAAAAAGTTTTCAATCAGTTTTACCAACTTTACGCTTGTAATAATAAATCATTTTTTGCAGAAACTGGATCATATACCTCCATTTCCTCCAAACAGAGATAAATAGCCTAGTTTTAGTGAATTTATTATTGCGAACATAAAGTTTTCGAAATGAAATGCCCTTAATCAGGGTGGCCACAAGATTCAATTATTAAATTTCCCTGACATTTCCCTGACTTTTCCTTGACTTTCAGACAAATTTCCGTGACAAAAAAATATTAAAAATGTGTAGAAATTTTCAATAATAATACTATTGAAATTTCTCCAAAATCACTTAAAATTTGTAAAAATCTCTCAAATAACAACCTTGGAAATCTCTTAAAATTCATGGAAATTCATAAAAACATCTTAAAATTCCACGAAATCACTTCAAATTAATATACATTAAAATTTGTAAATAAAAATTCTTGGAAACAAAAACCTCACAAAATCCTTTAAAAATCAAAAATAATTTTGAATTTTTTTTAATTCAACAAGAAATATTTAAATTTCTTAGAAACATTTTAAAAATGTCAAAATTTCTTTAAATTTTTACGAATTCGACGAAAAACTTTAAAATCTCGAAAAATACGTAAAGATCTCTTAAAATTCTTGAAAATCTCTTGACATTCCATCAAATTTTACAAAATATTTCATAAATCATAAAAATCTGGAGAGGTTCTTTAAAATTTCAATCAAATCCCTTAAAATCAATTTAAAAAAATCAAAAATTCTTAAAAGTTTTTTAAAATCCTTTAAAATTCCATGAATATATTTATAATCCCTTTAAATTTCAGAAAACTCTTCCAAGTTTCTTAAAATCCTTTATAATTCCATGAAAAACTTTTAAATCCTTTGAAATACGTGAAATTTGTAAAATTCTACAAAATCTTTTAAATATTATACAAACCTTTTTTAATCCCTTTAAATTCCTAGAAACCTCCTAAAACCTTTTAAAATTATTGAAAATCTCTTGAAATCATTAGAAACCCAAAGAATTTCAAAGAATGCCTGCAAATTCTTTATAACCCTTTGAAATCCTTGGAAAGTTTCTAAAATCTGTTAAATAAAATATAAATTTTATATATGCAATACGACAAAAATAACACAGCATAAATATCAATTTTTTAATTTCCCTGACAAATTTTTTTTTCCCTGATATTTCCCTGACTTCCCTGACATGTGGCCACCCTGTTAATGAATAACTGTAAAAATGTCTATATTTTGAAGTGGATTTTATGGAATATACATCCTTAATAAGATTCTTCATAAGATTTCTTGAAGAACTCAAACTGGAGTATATACCAAAGCTAAGGAGACGTTACACTTCTCTACAATTACAATCAGGTTTATTGAAAGATTAGAGAGAGGGAGAGATGATTGGAGCTCGAAAGTCTGGAACCTCGTGGACATGTCATGTGCTTCATGGAGAGGAATGTCAAGCGAAAATGAAGAGTATGAGAACTATTGCTATACATATAGTGAAGTGACACAACTGTAGAGTAACGTGAAGATCTCGGAGGCCAACCGAGTAGAGTCGGCTATAGTCGGGTTGAGATACACGTCGATCAATACAGTATGTGGACGAGCATTGTTGAACTTGTGGGTACTATATATACATATATACATCTGTACGAGGGCAAGAGAACGTTACTCGGAAATGAAGAGTACTTGCTCAATTTTTTCATCTAAGCAATGTTGTCCAGCACAGGTCTATCATATGAAACGACCAGTCACGAGTGCCTTGGCTTCCTACTCCCGTGCCACGGATTTCCATTTCAAATTAAGGGCTCGAGGAACTTCGTCTTACTCTGATATCCAAGAATTTATTTCCCTTAGGTTTACGAGAGGAACGTGTGCCACTTCCATCATGGATGAGCAAAGAATTTTTCAAGCAGAATTTGAATTGCTAGATGAATAATCAATATGACATTTTGAAGAATAAATTGCAAACCTCTAAATTAATATCAAATTTGCATAGGTACACATGCAATTCCTGCTTATAAAAAAATTCTGTATCTGTACGAAGGATTTTGTAGAATTTAAAACATAAACAAATTTTTTAAGAATTTTATGAGATTTCATGAGCGATTGTCCACCAGATTTCAAGAGTAATAAATCTCTCGCTCTATACTTATACCAACACTTGAAGGCTCTTTTTTTATTGTTTTCGCGTTTATAACCCCATTACCAGTTATTTTATATTCTTGGCTTTCTGATAATAAATCAAATGACAACGTCCATTATAAAAGAAGAAAACATTCATGACCGTTCACCCAGTCTTGAAATAAATATAGGACCGATTTTTTTTTCTTCATATTTTATGACTCTTTCGGATTAAAATCTTCTCTCCAAATTTGAATCAGTGGAATTCACGACTGTTGAGTCAGATCAATAGTTAATAAACTTTTGTCTACATAGATAATTGCAGATTTTCATAGATTAAGTATCTTGGGGCACCGGAACTAAACATGCCACGAACTGTTTATGATAGTTTATGCGAGTGAAATGATCTTGGATTGCAAAATGAGGTGAAAGGGATTCGCAAGTCGAACAAGGAATCGATCGTGCAACTGGATTGACACCCATTGTTGAACTTAGCGAGCTGTATAGCGACAAAGGAAGAAAATATGAGTTCCGCAGGCGAATATAGCAAAGAATAAACAACGAGTTGCACATTCAAGCATCTCTTTCACGCTTTTTCTTCTCTTTATGTTTTCTCATTATTCCGTACATTGCTAGTAATTAAATTCAACAATCTTTCATCTCTCAACCGCTGAATACATCAAATCTTTGCTCAAAGATGTTAGTTTCATTAAAGAAAAAAAATAGTAATCAAGTTCTACATATTCCTAATCCGTAAGTTACTTCTGTAAAGTGAAATAGCTTCGCTAATCCTAATACTAATTGGAACATCGTTTGCAAAGAGATGTAATTACCGAAAATTAAATTCTTTTAATCAAGCTGAAATATTCCTATAAATCCTTATTCACTGTATTTTTCTTTTCAAAAAATGTGACGTCTTTTATAACCCAGATGTCGTTTAAGATTGGGTCAATGACGCATTACGTAATCGGGAATAATAAAACTCGGAGAACAGGGATAGAAGAGACTAAAAAGTGAAAAAGGTTGAGCGGAACTGGCTCGATGCCCGGATCGAAATTGCTCTTGTCAGGTTAAATGTGCCACAGAAAAAAAAAAAAAAATCCACGTCGTAAATACCTCGGCCATAGAGACCACTGGCTATTAAACACAACAAAAGAGGAACAACACTTTCAAAGATCCAATATTTTCATTTATTGATTAGTTTAGAAGCAAACAAGTACCTGTCAGTTCCACTGAATCAAGTTGGCAATCCACGGTCTTATTGTATTCAGCGAATTAAAATTATTAACACTGAAAGGAATCTTCTCCTCCGATAACTATAGGCTTATTTGAATCTCTCACGCTCCAATTAGCAACTCGAGAGGGTATTTAGATATTGAAGCTTAAATAAGGATTCATCCTTTGTATTGGAAAAACTGATGTCGGCTAATTGAAAATTGTCTAGGATTTTAGGAAACTTCGTTTACTTTCGATATTAATAGACTTGTCGGCATCAAATGTGCCCAGGATATAAAGGACATTATATAATATTGAGATTCAAGTTTTGTGAAATTCTTTAAGACGAGTATTCCATAAAAGGGAAGATCTTTTCGTTAGAGAAGAAAAAGGTGTGCTCTGCACGGAAGTTATTTTCGCATGGCTAGTTGTTGATGAAACCTGGGAATGTCTGTCTGCAATCCTTCACCTACATAAGGGAAGGAATTGCAAGAGATTGAAAATTGCGTCACAAATCTAAATCAGTATTTCAGCATTTCTTTCAGTATGATATACAAACTGATAAAAATGGACACTTAAACTTACTATTTTGATATTCACAAGTTTCGCATCTAAGTGAAAAACGAGAAAAAGGGGAATTTTGTTTAAAACAGGGAAAAATAAGAATTCTGAAAAAAGAGAAAAACGGCGAAGTAAGGGAAAGACTGTGAAGCCTGTATTTATCAAAGGGATAGATATCTAGACATTCAACCTAAATACACTGAGAAAAATGTCTGGTACGGACAACAAAACTTTTGTTTTGACTGACTGAGATTTGGTTGAATTAACAAAGCTTTGGTTGGTTCAACAAAAGTTTTGTTGAAAGAACCAAGATTTGGTTGGCACAACCAAACAATTTTTGTTGTTTCTATAGCAATCAAAAGTTGTGTTGTCCATACCAGACATTTTTAAACATCACTGTTAAATATCTAACATTGGTTTTAATTCTAAATGGCTGTCTCTTTTCAAAATACACAAAATAGAATAGAACAATAAACAATAGAGTTTGAACTTATACGAATTGTACAGCAATCTAGATAACTATATTTTGACAGATATGATTTTCGCTTGCACAATTATTTGAATAAATTAAGAAAATTCTGTTTTCACCAGGAATGTGCTTTTAGCAGGGAACGAATCGGAAACAGAAGAGGTGGAAGTTGAATAGGGTTGTTGAGTTAAGGTGATCACAAAAGAATGAAGGACCGAGAGTAAACACGACAGAAGATCGATTCACTAAACCCTAAATGACAGCAGCAGAGCAAGTTAAATATAATAGTGACTCTGTACAACCCTGTTTCTTAAGTAGATGCCAAAGTTTAAAATGGAGTAGCAAGTGGAGCACTGACATAAAATAAAAGAATCACAGTTACATCAATTATATAGCAGAGAAAGAATTAATCTCTTTCCAAAGAGAAATTCATCTAATATGTAATATGCAACTGTAAAGCAGAGCGCTTTGCAAATAATGATATTCTGAAATTATTACACAACATTCATACTATTTTGGTAGTTAAAGTAAAAAAAAACAGCGAGAAAAACTTCACTAAAATTACATTGCAATGTAAATATTTTCCAGGACTCATCACTTGGATTTTGTCGCGGTTTTGATTTCTTCTTGAGTAAATTTGTTCAGCACGTTTGAGGTGTTTATTTTCAATTTATACGGCACTGATAGTTTGATTCACGGTTCTAGTTGCAGTTGCACACTCGTCTTCGATACTTATGGCACGAAGCGTATAAGAAATTTCAGCAAATATAAAACTGTCCTCAGGGTATCGCTCGAATATCGATGGAATATTCTCATAGATTATACAGCACACGTATAAATAGTACATACTCTTCAGCGAGTTTGGTTAGTGCAATTTGCATGGTTGTCCCGGAAACTGGTGGCACAATAAACGACAAGTCAATGCCAATATTTATACTGCAAATTATAAGAGGTCAAGTTCACCTACAATGTGTTTGCTTTTTCTGATTCGAAATTCAAATCAAAAGAAGTATTTTAAGGACATTTAATATTTTACCATGAGAGCAATTTAGTCTGGTCAGCTTCGCGCTGGGAATAATAAATATTTTTGGCTAAAACTAGGTCACTTACCTTCGTTTGTACAAAACGGAGCAAAATAGCCTCGTTTTAGCAAAAAATATTGATTATTGACAGCGTAAAGTTGGCGAAACTAAATTTGCTCTTACAGTAATTACTACATGCCCTTAAATTACTTTAGAGTATCAAACTTAAAGCAATTTCAAGTCGAAATAATTGTGAAGCTATTTTGTCGATTTGATTAGTTAATTATGCATTTCATAAACTTTTTAGTGCTTCATATTTTGTTTCTACTGCGTGAAAGGTGTTTTCAGTGAAACAGTTCATTGTGTGGGGGATATTAACCCCCGTGAGTGACTCCTTTGATAATCCGTCTGCGTATATCAGCCTCAAGTTTCCGGAAGAACGGATGAGAGCCCTTTTGAAAACCCCTTTTCTACGAGAAAGGGAGATCATGCCTCCCTGACTTGAAGTTTCCATCGAGATCGCACCTCGGAAAGGAATATCGATTGAGTAGGATTATTGAAATAATATTATTCAAGGGTAGAGTAATTAATCATAAACTAAAGATCCTAATAAGCAACTTAAGTACCTCTTCAGATTTCAATTTTTTTGGTATTGAAAATCCTGTTTTGAGATTAGTTAATGCTGTGAGGCCTGATGTTCCTATTTTTGAATTTTTCTAAAAGTTCTGTGTGTTATCATAAAATAATTAAAAGATTTAGTTCCACGAAATTGAAATTGAATAGGGCACAAATGGGATTGTTTCAGGCTACCTCGAGTAGAAACATTCGGGTAAACGTATTCTGTAAAGCACCCTGATGCAAAGTAAGTGGATAAAGCACACAATGACCTTGCGAAGCTCTTTTAAATCCACTATTTTACATGTTATTCACACTCAGCCTACCTGATGCAAATTGAAATGATCTGCTTTTAAATCCAGATATGTTCCACTTCAAGGTAGACAAACACCAAATTAATCTGGCTGAACTAATCACAACTCAAGCTTTCTAAAAATAAGAGTAATTATATTCTTGGGAGTGATCTTAACTGGGAAATTAATTTAGTTCTAGTATTGACTCCAGATAATTTTCTTAGCTCTGAAGTGTTAAGTGATTTCAACTTGAAATGAATGGATAGCTAATTGACTCAATATTGATAAATGAATTTCCACTTTAGAAATTAATGGAGAATTGAAAGCAACGAAAACTACTCACTTGATTGCTCTTAAAAGTGAATTCTGTATCAAAGAATATTTATGGCGTAAATCCTATTAAAAATATCGAATCGAAATGCTTTTTATATGGAATTAAAGATGCGTGAAAGTAATCCTGTGCATGAAGAACCTCGAAAAGTGAAACGTCGATTAAACATCGATCACGACTTCCGGCGGATGATGCTTCCTTCTTTGGTCAGTCGCGCGACAACCTTGAATCGCTTTCATGATGCAAAGACAATCTTTGATTAATAATCGAGAACTTGTTTAAAATTCGTATCAAAATTCTCAAGTAGGAATAACTTTAATGGTATATAATTAGCTTTCCCAGTTCGGTAATCAATAAATTATTAAAAGCTAATCTTCAAAGAAAGCCGGCAAGTAGAAAAATGTAAAAACAAAGTAGAAATTTTATATACATACTTGCATTTTAATATTTTTATTTAAAATGCTCATTGAAGATTTATCAAATAAATAGATTATACTTTTCAACCAAAAAAGAGCATTTTCAAGCAAAGAAAGAAAAGTAAATCTTCTTATGGGACTTTATTGATTTAATCCGCAAAGGGGGAATTATCTTGAAAACAAGGGGAAATACAGGGAATAAGAGAGCCTGTGAAGTCTGGAATAGAAGTCGAGAATGATTAGAATTGGTGAAGGTAATCTACAGATCCGATTAAACTGATAATTTCAATGATCCAAACATTCTGAAGGACCACAAAATGGAAATAAAAAGTTTGAAGATTACTGATGCCAGGTGTGTCCTGTCTTGTTTCGAGAGCCAAAGACTCAGACTAATTAATTTTCAAGCACTTATTTTTTTTTATAGTTTAAAATTCTGAAATCTAATAGTTTCATTTCCAAAAACCTAAAAAATTAATTCAAAATTAGGAGGTGAGCAAAATATGATTTTAGAAGAAAAGACACTTTGCAAGCGAAAGACTCTTTTCTAATCAAGGAAACTCATCTCATCCAATCCATTCAATGAGTGAACTTGAGTATCATGAAGCCTTGAACGAAAACGGAAAGATGATAAAAAAATAGAAACTTTGGAAGATCCAAATTATGAGACAAGATTCCAAATTTCAAATAAACGGATATTTTACACAAGAGATAAGAAAAACGGAATGAAACTCTTAAACCTGGAAATCCTCTTTGACTCTTGAGAAGTTTCGTCACTCAAAGGTCTAGTCCTATCCTAAAGCACTTAATTTTCTCAACAGTCTAAGATACTAAATTTAGTAGCTTTCTTTCCAAAATCCCCAAATATCAATTCACATCTAGGAGGTGAGTGAAATTTGATTTTGGAATAGATAACGCTTTGTCAATGTTAGTCTCTTTTTCAATCAAGAAAATTGATCACATCCTATCCATTCAATCAGTAAACTCGATTATCATGAAATCTTGAAAGAAACCGAAGGGATGATAAAAATCGAAGAAGACAGAAGTGCTGGACCAAGGGAGCGAAATAATAAGAATAACCTACTTAATTTAGAACCTGAACTTGAAACTTTGGAAGATCCAAATTCTAGGATGACAAGAACCAGAATGAAACTGATAGTCACAGTAAGTGAAAGAATACTGAAAACGACAATGAAATGTAAAGTTGAAAGATTGAAGATTTAAGGTGTGTCCTACCTTGACAAAATGAAGGTTTTCCTTATCTAGGAGGAACTCCATGGATTTGTGGGGTCGTTGATTGATGTTGGAGCCGCAGGATCCGTCTGAGGGTGTCCTGTGACCAGCGCCAACAGGCGACTGGGGTACGTGAAGGGCGTTCTCGTTGGCCAGGTCGCCGGTTCCACGAGGACGGCTGGTGTGATTCAGGTTGAGCAGACTGCGGGTCTTCTTACCCGCCGAGGAGTTGGTGGAGGGCGCTGGGACGACGCCCTCCTCCGCGGCGTCGAGGTCGGTCTCGAGAAGACCGACGGGCCGATCCTGGGAGGCCTGCATCGTGCGGGCCTTCGCCATCTCGATGACCGCCGGATTTCCAAGGTCTGTGGTAGCGCGCCGGCGCGACGAAGAGGTCGTCGACGATATTCTGCTACCCAGCGCCCCCGCTCGGGGTGGCTGTGGCGGAAGGGGTGGTTTACTGGACACTGGCGGCCTCCCATTTGAGCTGCAAAAAATAAATACTCTTGTTAGACTCTGATGGTAAGCTCAACTGATTTTGCTTGTCAACTGTCATTGATTATTTTGCGGTTGATAAGGGAATTGTTTATTGATAGGAACCGATTAGAGCTCGACAGATGGCATTGGGGGTTCTCTTTTAAATAAAATAAAGACAGGTACTATATTGAATTCAATTTGAGATGCTTGTTTTAAAAAAGATGAATTTTTAATAGAAAAGATGGATTTCCAAGTAAATATTGGAATTTTTAACAAAAAGATAAATAATTTTTAACAAAAAAGATAGATTTTCAGACAAATAATTGATAATAAGAAACTCATTATAGAACAACTGTCTACGAAGAGAGGATAGAGAAATACAATACTTTTTATTCTTAGATTTGTTTTATTAATTTCTATTCTACGTACACTTGATTCCTGAAAAATTATTCATATTTAAATTAAATACTTCTGTTTGGAGTAGTTAAAATTTACTGGAATCTAGAGTTTTTAAGAAATCCGTTTTCGAAAATGATTTAAAACTGAACGTCTGAAATATTTTAGTCGTAAATTTTTTGTAGTCCCCTAAAACTCTTTTAAATCACTTAAAATTAGAATCCCTTCAATTTTTTGAAATATTTTGAAACTCCTTAAAATTGATCTGCTGATTTTTTTCAATCCCGTAAAATTCTTGAAAATCTTTTTAAATTGTTTGTAATAGTTCAACTTTAAACTTGTACTTTACTGAAGTCCAGAGTTTTCTAAAAATCTATTTTCGTAAATGATTTTCAACCGAATGTCGTTTTAAAATTGAACGTCAGCTTTTAAAATTAATTTATGGTGAATGAAATCAGAGGCGTGCGAATAGACTGGGCTATCGTTTTAAGAAACTGTTGCGGTGAATGTTAGGGCAATTGAGTTTATCATTCGAGTCGATTTAGTTTTAATTCGAGTACCCTCAGTACTAAGTGGTCATTGACTGCCTGAGACGCGTCTATAATAATAAGTAGGACTTAACCCCGCAGTTAAGTACGAGCGATGGACTCCTCAACTGACCCTATTTTCATATCCTCAGGAATTTCTATTACATCCAGTAATATGTGTACTGCTATAAAATACTTTGAATGTTTAGATCTTTGGATTGCAAGTGCGTAATTGAAAGTTGATAAATTACGCATATTCCGCTTAAAAACCGGTTGAGCTTCGCGTTCAAGATTGTTAATAAAAGTACTCATCTTGTCCTAAGGATTTCTACTTTATTATTAGTTACGGCATGAATAAATGCTTCTAACTAAATCTAATCTCAGTGCACCGGTCCCTTTTTTTAAAAAATTTAAGTGACATCTGTATGCATGATACTCATGATGTAATTCGTCCGGTCATAATGTTAGCGTTATTAGTCTTCTATGCAAAAGAGCGGTGACGCATTCATTTCCTTCTTTACATTCTGTACCTGAGCTGAATGAGAATGGAATTGACGAAAAGGGAATGGTCATTGCCGTTAGTCCGTTTGTCAATTTATCCGCCCATAATGTTTCGGAAATAAGCCAGGAAATAAGTTTTTTTTTGGTAGGAATCAAAAATACTCGATTTTATAAGAGATTGGAACGAGATTATTATAGGGTGAATTATTTTTTTTAATCTCTAGAAATGTTCGAAAACCCCCTAAAATTTTAAGAAATATATTGAAAAAATATTTTAAAATTATTATTATTATTATTTATTGACTTAAAATAGACACGTGGATTCGTCAGGCTCGGCAAATGAAAGCAAAATGCCTTAATCCACAAGACCACCTGGCGCCTTATTAATTATTCTCTGTATTTCTTACATATCCAGTTCAATTCCCTCATTTTACTCCGCAAATATTATAATTAGGTATTTTTCCGGTCTATAGACAAACTTCAATTTCAAAAAAGAGTAGGACTATAGAGCGAAAAAATATATATTTATAATATTTATTAAGTAAAATGAAGAGACCGAATTTTGAGATTAGAAATTGAATCTAACACCCTAAAGCTTGGGTCAATTTAGGTCCTTAACTGAATTCTTTCTGCGAAACAGAAAGTGATGATAGCAGTTGAAGAACATTTAATTAAGAGGATATACTTTGCGGAACGAGGTCGAAATTACGATGCGTAATCTTTCGTTCTGCGATTTCTTCCGAGTGTCTGAAGCACCGATAGTCGACATTGAGGGTGGAATTATTGCCTCGGACGATATAACTTCCGTGCAAGGCGGACAGTCATTTATGAGACGGCCTTCTCTATTGACTCGCCATATATGTACAAAGTATAAACGCACTAAAGAACGGCTGATGCTCTGATTATCTGACTTTTGATCTGAAATGTTTATACGAAGTCGAAGAGTATTTCATTCATTTAATCATTTTTAATTCCCCAGTAAAAAAAAAACTATGCGATACTGAGAAAATTCTTCACAAATTTCTAAACTTTAATTACGTCTCTAAATTAATCCCGCTTTTCAGAAAATAATTTAAATTCTAGTATAAATTCTTAAATAAAAAAATGACCCCCTTTAGTCGATGAGCGCATACCAGAATGCGCAGAAACTAATACGTCGCGAAACAGATACGAGGATTAAATATACAGCGGCTCATGGCGCGACACTTTATTAATCTTATTCCATTCCAGTATCATTCCGGAAGTCATTGCGCACGATTTGCAACGGCAAGTCGCGCAAAGATAATAATTTCTGGTGTGAATTAAAAAATGTACACGTCCACTTACATCAGATTACGAACGTAGCTAGTATTATGGTGGGATTCTTTGAACGCAATTTTCTAGATACGAATGGAAAATTCAGTAGATTAGCTTTCAATTTAGCTCTTTAAATTCCCTTCCCTGGCGCTCTTCTGACTTCAATTACTCACCTAAATTAGGATCAATTAATTTGTTTCTGAGACGATTTACTTCATTAGTATAGCCAGGCTAATAATATTTTAAGTTTAGATAGAAGTTAAACAATGGGACGATTATATGAAATACAGTATTGAATAATTTCGAGATCACTTTTAAATTGTAGGGGTACTTCCAATTGATTAGAATAAATGATTATTTCTCAAAGTCAAAAAGAAGCAAATCATCGTACATAAACTGTAGAAAAGCGAGGCAGAAAATTATATGATTAAGATACTTAACACTATGCTAAACTTTTTTAATGTTTATACTTTATATATAAATTTTTATATATTGTAAACTGATTATCAGTTAGAAAATTATATGTCAATTAATCATTAAAAAGCGTTAAGTTCTGACTCATGATTATGAGCACTTACAACAGCATTTTTATTCGTCAACATTATATCATAAAAGTGAAACCGGTTTGATCATATTCCCATTTCTGCATTTCTAGAAAAACGACGTCAAGGTTACAAAGTGATTGCAAAATAGTCTAAAAATATGTTTCCAAATAAAGCATCTATTTATAAATTCAAGAAAATAATCAATTTTATACGTTCTGTGGGAAGTAAATAAAGCTATCACTAAACTTTATCCACCACTTGAAAAATGTATAGAATGAATCTCTATCACTTTTGAATAAAAGATATGAATTTGAATATAAATATTCACTTAAGTAGAACACTTAGAACTTAGAAATTTCCAAAAAATGAAGACATGGAATTATAAATTGCTGAATTTTTAAATCCCCTCAAATTCTTAATTTCCTGAAATTGAAGTTTACCAGAAATTATTTTAATTAAAATAATTAGGTACATTAATTCATAAATATTTGTAACAATTAATCAATTAATTACATTGTTAGAATTAATTAACATAATCATTCAAATTAAAATAATAACTGAAAAATTCCCGACAATGTGAAATTATAAAACAAGATTAATAACACATAATTTTCTGCCTTTCAAGAAACTAAAAAAAGTGATTAAATCCACTACGAGGTAGTTTTTCTATTCTAAAAGGTACAATATTAAAAACTCCTTAATAGCCAGAAGTTCATTTAATATAATTTATTTTATTTTTCATTCTACTCTCATCTATTCTAAAAATTGCCCATGGAATCGTAGACATTTTTTAATAATAAAATACTGACTTATCAATTCTCACATTGCACAAGCCAGTCAGGAAAAGATACATATTCTATAAAAATGATGTTTCTAACGAAAAAAAAAAAGTTACTTTGCACTAAAACGATCTGTTGATAATGGAAAGATTGATTATATAATATAAATGTATCTCTTATACTTTATTATGTGTCTGTTATATGTTTGATGTTGATAAGTTATATCTAATTATAGATGTTATTAGCAAAAAAATTTTCTCATCCTTGGTATCAAACCTGACTGGGTCGAAGAACAATGCTTTTGGCAAGTATTCCTTAAATATTAAAGACAAAAGTTAACATCAATTTTTGCAAAAATTCAAAATGTAGTAAATAAAGGCACTATTGTCTGAAAAATGTTACTGGCAGTATGCAATCTTTTTTCAAGTTATACTCTCTAGGGAATATTTTAATGAATGGCATCTTTGTGAAGAGTTAAGCGAAATTAACGAAAGTGCAGCCAATTAACAGAGCTTGTCTGCGCGTGATCTTCTTGGGATTCTTGTCCAGTAAAACTCTTTTTGATATGAGCTACGATTCTTAAATTACATTCTACATTTACAACACCCGGTGATTCATCATTTCGTGCAGTTTCGTGCATCGTCGACAAACTGGTGCTGAATAAAGTGAATAAGAAGAGAGATAACACCCAATCTAAACTATATATTATACATATAGTAGCACCACATGACCGTTAAGCTTAACGTGTGACTAAATGAAAAATATTGGAGTATAGAAAGAGCGAGCAAAAGATGGAGAGGGTTTAAATCGAGAAGATAAGGGACCGCATCGTTCAGAAAGGTCGTGGGACCATAAGTGCCCTTTTTAATGGAGACGACAGACTGAGATAAAACGAAATATAAATAAAGACCCTACAAGAGTTGGAGGAGTTGCTCAAAAAAGGCAACTATAGTTATAGTTGCAGTAAATTCAAGAAAAAAGAATCCAGTGAAAATGTAGTTACAAAACATCCTTCTAAAGATAGCAACTCTAATTACCCGTAAATTTATTTCATCATTAATCTTTTTAGTAAGTTCGTTATTTGTAGCGAGTTACTAACGTTGATCAAGTGAAAAGAGTCGAGAAGAAGAAAACTAAGTGGAATTGAGAAGATTGCAAAGAAATAAAACTAGGGAAGAAAGAATCCAATGAAGTGCGATTAAACGCATTAAAAAGGAATGTAACACTTCATTGAGAATCCACTAGTAACTTGTGGGCGTACATAGTACAGTACACGCACAACTAACAGCAGCTGTTCGTTGACTCTGGCAGCCATTATGAAAGAGACGATATCACTGACCTTACTGTTATTCGAAAAAGATATTGGAGTCAAAAGACCTGTCTAGAATGTTTGTTTACAATTTGCTGCGGTGTATCTTTAATTTCTATCACTAGTTACTTGATTACGTACAACAACCAAAAGTACAGGTTTTTTATATAATAAAAAAAAAATAGAATTCTTAAAAAAGGGAAAGACTGAAGCCTATGTATAATATGTTTACTAAGTTGGTATTCAAATAAATATCCGAAGCACATGCAAAACTGCAATTGATATGCTTAATTTATCAGGCTATTAGTTAGGTAAATTATTAATTTATAAATTTCCCTAAAGATAATTACGCCTGAGTAAATAGTTATTGGCACATGTAGTTAATTTTTCAAGGTTAAAAACGTCACACGATAGTTCTACCTGTTAATAATTTAGAAATAGAATTTGAATTTGAATTTGAATTAATATCTTCAATAATTTGCAAATAATGTTCCATTTTTTGAATTTACACTATCTTCAAATTGAGTATTAATTTCACATAAATATATTCGAATTTTTTCCTTTGTAAAATAGGAAAAGATTCATTAAAATTAGTAAAAACATTATGTATTATAGATTTCTAAATGTACTTTTCTACCTAAATACGGGGAATTCCGAAAATTTCCGGCAATACTAAAAATAGTCTAAGAAAGGTCTACTATATATTCTAGGCTTAGAATTTGTAACTCTAGAAATATTATGGTAAACCTTGTATTCATTCACTATTCACCGCACTGTTCACTATTACTTGGCTTGATCCTTTCCGCTCCTCCAATTTCTACCTACCTCACTACCTGCACTATGATCTAAAGAGAAATGACGTCGTGAACACTCGACAAACTTATTCAATGAACAACTGAGCAACATAATTGATTGGAATTTATAGTGTTTAAGTTACGACTCAACTTTTTTAGTTATTTAATTAGAATTATTTTTTTTATCTTACTGAATTCTCTTAGTGCCTACAGTTCCTAAATCTAAAATCCAGTCCTAAAAAATATATACCTTTACCTCTATAATAAGAAAGAAAAAACTATCTACTCTTTCTTAAAAATGTAAACCTACAAAAACTGCATTCGCAGCTGGAAAACTGGGCAGTATCATGAAACTCGATAATTTTTCTAATGTTTACATCCGTTCCCATCATCGTAAATCGTGTTACACGACACGACACGCAAACAATAAATATCTTCTACCAGGAAAGTAAACGCAAACCCTGAGAAAATCTAATTTTTTCTCTTTTTCTCTCTCCCTCTAAAGTCCAAACAACTCTACACTAAAGACAGCAAACGAAAACAAACCGACCGCGTAAGCGATGAAGCCTTCAAAGTCAACTATTTCAAGAGCATCTGGAAAGAAAATCCGGTCGAAGGATACGAGCTACTCAATCCAGCTACTAAGACTCGATTCTTAGTCACTCCAAGAAAATTCCGAAAATACTCAATAACCTGACTCAAGAGAAGATAATTTACCTGACACTGGATGCGCTCCTTTCAATATCTGCCGGTCTCTTCAGCGTTCTTGCTGCAGCTTCCTCCTCTCTCCTAATTTCTTCAGCCCTTTTTTCTTCCTCGGTGGGGTGGAGAGGAATAATAATATAATCCGGCTCTCCTCTTCGTTTCTGTGGTTCTTCAGCCCTCACACGACTCACTTGCTGAACTTGCTCACTTTTTTTCTGCACCTCGGAACGCGGCACTTTGGATCGACCACTGAACCTCAGCTTAGAAAACCTCTGGAGGAATCCTCCGAGGCCACCCTTCTTTCTTTCTGGCATCACTGTCACCGTATCGCCCTTGGCCGTCGAGGCTCCGGCGAGTCGCTTCGCCACCGTCGACATCTCGCTCAACACTGGCCTCTTGTGCTCGTTGTTGTCGTTGTCGCTAACCCTGCCTTGATTCCTATCAACTTCTACAGCCACTGCTGGATTGCTTGTGCCTGTGCCACTACCACGCTGGTCTTCCAGCGACTCTGGTGGGGGTATACCGGCGTCACTTACTCTGTGGACAGTGTGATCCTTCTCCAACTCTCCAGCCCCCTTCTCTTTCTCCAATTGCTTCTCCACCGATTGCTTCTCGACTACGACCCTCCACAACCGTTCTCCAGATCCATCTACTACTCTTTGATCATCTTTCACTATTCTCTGATCATCAACTACTGATTTTAACCCACTTTCTTCATCCTGTTTCGTATTTTCCGGATAGTGCTCGCCAATGAAGGTCTTCTTCTTCATCACTTCATCAATTATACCTTGCTCCGTACACTGGATAGGTTTGTTCTCCAAGCAGGGATAATCTACTTCGTCGTCTAATCGACATCTAATCTCCTCTCCATAACTACCATCTTCTCCATAAACTGAAAATAGATCCGAGTTTTTTTTTATCTGACTCAAGACCGAATCTACCTCCTGATTTGCTTCCTTTTTTTCCTGAGTCATTTTCTGCACTAGATCTGCAACCCTCGATTCTTCAACTTCGTCACACGCGTTCATCCGAAGAAAGGGTTTACTCTGGATCGCTTTGATGTAATCGCACTGCTGGGCGAGTTCGTAACTCGCATTATTTAAGACTCTTCTTCCAGAGGCAGACCTTCTGAGTGAAGATCGATTTTCCTCGTCGTCTTCCTGGCACGAAGGCATAGGTCGAAGATTCCTTTCGTTGACCTCGTACTGTTGGGCGAGTTCGTAACTCGCGTTGTTTTTGACTCGTTTCCTCTGCTTGCTGGAAGTGAGTCTCTGAACAGTTTCCATAGCGGCTATCACTTCACTCGTATTCCCGGCGGCTGTTGCTTCTTCGACCTCGCGCTTGAACTGCTTTATAGCCTCGTCCACAACGGCGTCGACGTCGTTCTCCATTGCCATAGCGATTTCGAGGACGTTCTCGATCCTGTCTTGAGTCTTCACGGTTGAGGTCACTGGTTTGTCTTCTAGGGGAAGGTCCTCTTCTTCCTGGCAGTTGGGGGTTTCGTTGAAGAGCAGCTGCTTCGCGTCGACGGATTGTGGATCTTGAGTCCGAACGGATGATTGCAAAACTTTCGGGTTGTCATCTTCTATTGTCAAATTATCTTTCGCTATAAAGTCATCTTTCGTTATAGAGTCATTTTTCGCTATAGAGTCATCCTTTCTGATGGACTCATTTTTCTTTATTGTCTCCTCCAGCTTTTTAATTTGAGATTCAAGGATAGGTCTGGATTTTTCCTCCTGGATCACGGTCACGTCCGCCATTTCGATGTCTTCTTCTTCTTCGCAGAACTTTAGGACATCATGGGTAGAGCTACCACAGAGATTTAGGTCCACGGGGACGCTGGTAACGCGGGTGTAGTTTTCGAAGACCGTGGTCTTGGAGGAACCAAAAGGTGAATATCTTCCGAGACTGTCGTGGTAAGTGGACTCCGAGACGCTGCAAGGCAGACTGGGAGCACTTTGGGATTTATCCGTGAATCTAAAATTAAAACTTGACTTCTTGCTCCATCCTGGTTGGTGCTGGTGCTGCTGTTGGTGGTGCTGATGATGCTGGCTAGTCACCATATTGTTACGTCCAGCGGCCATATTTGAGGTTATATTTAGCCTGGCAGTTTGGCCCGATTTGAAGCCGAGGAAAGTGTCTTGCTTGGTCTCGAGACCGATCTCGCGAAGATCGATTGTGTTGCGACAGTCGAGGGATGTCGCGTAGTTCGCACTGGAGTCGCCAAAGACAGTCGTCCGAAAGTCGTCTTCGAAGCGGTCCAGATCCGAATGCTGGGGCCCTCCGAGGATTTCGTCTTCGTCGAGGTCCTCCTGGTCTTCCTCGTAATCGTCGTAGTCGTCGTACTCGTCGTACCACAGGCCTCTGCTGTTGTAAAAAAAAATAGTTTTCGTTATAGATTGTGAATTTTGCAGTTAATGGTAAATTTAATTCATTTAGAATGTGGTACAATTTTATGTTTATGTGGAATCAAAACTTTTCCTAAAATGCGATTTTTTTTTTAAAAAGAACTTTTTTCGATTCGTGGTAAAGTAATTAAACTTTTGGAATCATTTCAAAAAGCAGATATTCGCAATAATTAGATGAATAAAGTTCTAATTAGTAGGTTGTTTGATACAGTTATAGAAAGAAAATCTGTGTATCCTTCAGGGTCAAGACTGACACTTGCAGGCCAAGAAAAGTGTAGGTCACGAGGCAATAGATACGTTTAGACGATAGACAGTGCCAACATTCTAACCGCTTTGAGGTTTAAGGTCGGCAGATAAGAGACCTTCTGTTCTCTGCCCTGTCTCCCGCGAAATTATTTGCGAATTTTTTTTTGGTACACACGAGTTCTGAGTACCATTGAAAAATTAATGATTTTCATCTTCACAAAAAAAAATAATTTGTGTAAGTGGGATTCAGAACAAAAATTTCATTGATAAAAAAATTTTTTCTTGGATATCTAAGAAAATTTGTTTAACTAAACTAAATTTTAGTTGAGTTCATATAATTTAGACTTATTTTTGTTTAATAGATTTTGACAGACTGACAGAATTTTTCACAGTTCGTTGCTATTTGCAAAGATTCTAAAAATATAAAGAAGATTTTAAATCAGGGTTTTTATGTAAAGAAAAATGTGAGAATGAAAATGCTTCTGAAACTTTTGTCGCTTACTAAAATATACTGCCCGAGGCGGATTAAGCTATACATATAGACTATTAACCAGGGCTGCAAATATACCCCAGATTGCCCCTGTTCCCTGTTGATAACAAATTATGAAATCGTATGTCTAAGCATTGTTTGAGTACTCAGTTCTAATAATATAACAATTTTAACAGCACAAAATATTCTGAAAATGGGTTATTTTTTTCAAGAAAATAATAGAATAATTATTTTGAATAAAAAAAAGGATTTTCAATTAAGTATTTATTTAAATTTTCTATTTTCTTATTTTTAATCATTAATTTAATAGATAAAAAGTGAGATTTGAGCATTTTCATTAAAAACCACTTTCTGTATATTTGATGTAGGGTCCTTTCCAAGTTTAAATATCTAAAAATTTTGAACAAAGTATCAATATTGCCATCGGATAAACTTTTCTAATTTGACCCCTCTCGAAATACTCTCTAGAATTGAATTAGTTAAATTCTGATTCTCACCGAGAATTTGACTTTTGAGAAACTTGTGACAAATTTCACTGTTTGAAATCATGAGAAAAGAGTCACTGAGAATCAGAAGAATTGGACATAGAAATTAATTTGATGTATTCAAAGTTTCGCGCCCTGGCCTGGGCCCTGGGTTAGCGTTTTAAAAATTACAGCACTGGGTGTGCGACCTAGTTGACCCAGTGTTACCAAATAAGCGGATATTAATTTAACTAGACTTGGAGCTAGGTATCGGAAAAATGATAGGATACATACCTCTGCCTCCCGTTGCTCCTGCGTGTCCTAGATAAATCGCTGTTCCTCTTAGAAAAAAGAGGTGCGAACCCATTGGACACGATTTCTTGACCCACGTCTCGATCCTTTTGGCAGGTGTCGAGACTCTCGAAGCTGCGATAAGGCCTGATTCGTGGGAGACTGTCACCCGGTGGACCCGGAAAGCCGTTGGGCACCACCCTCTCGTAGTCCTGTTCGAGGCTGTCGGGCGATGTGTTCTCCAGCCTCGAAGCGTTGGATCGATTGGCGTACTCAAGGGAGTCGAAACTGTAGCAGGATGGTGAGAAAGTGGCGCAGGTCCTCTCGAGCGATTCAAACTGAAGGAGAGAACTCGCTCTCGAGGATCCCGAAGACCTTGATGACCTTGACGATCTTGATGACCTTGATGATCTTGGAGAAGTCGGAAGGTCTTCGCCAAAAGCCGAGGTGTCTTCGTACCTTTCGTGATCGGTACCGTTCCTTCGGCGTCTCTTCTTCGGTACCACGGAGTTGCACTCGCTACCGCTGCCGTCGAGCTTCTCATCTTCATCGAGCCCAAGTCGATCAAAACATGAAAAAAAAAAGAAAGAACCGTGAACATCACGCGCGCAATTGTACATCGGACAGATAAGCATCAGTTGAACCTACTTTTCCGGATTCCCGTAACGCTCTTCCAAACAGTAATTAGTATTAATTAATTGAAACTAGGCAGTGTTGAACTTTCAATTATTTTCTAGATTACAAACTAAAACTGGGAGTGAATTCATAGATATAAGGAAATATAAAATAATTTTAAGGGATTTCAAAAGAATTCTAAAGTTTAAAAAAATTAAAAGATTGACTTTCCTGATTATTTTCCGTCTTATAT
Organism: Synergus japonicus; assembly: GCA_900474275.1. Classification (NCBI taxonomy): domain Eukaryota; kingdom Metazoa; phylum Arthropoda; class Insecta; order Hymenoptera; family Cynipidae; genus Synergus; species Synergus japonicus. The sequence goes on along the minus strand of UCOH01004736.1, from coordinate 20,261 downwards.
AGTTCGGAAAAGTCTTTTTAACTCGGAAATGACCCAGAATTTTCCTATGTTCCAATGTCAATAATTTTTTTTATGATTCAACTTCATTCATTGAAAAAAGCGGAAATCTGTTTTTTGTGACCAGGAAGTCTCAAAGTATGGAAATCAGAGAAAAACTGGAGGGTTAGATTTTACACAAATTTAATATTTTCTGTGACGAGAATGTAAAAGATGCGAAGGCAGTAGTCGCAGAAGTCTTTTTAGTATTACAGCAGGAGGAATGTAAATAAAAGCAAATAAACATTTGACCGGGAAACCTGAATCGGAAAGACAAAGTCTGAAGTGAAAGAAGAGATGAGCTGATGAGTAGACAGAAAGGTAAACAGTAGAGGAGTAGAGAATGTGAGGGAGTGTCATGTGTTACGTGTTACCGACTCAACAATCACGAAGTCGACGAGTGAACGTATAATTCTATAAGCGCTACTTCCGGTTGAATGAACCGGCTTCCTGGAGTTCTGAGAGAGTAGGGTGTAAGAGGGGTTAAAGGGGGTGTAAATGGGTGAAAAGACCCTTCTCATTGGTTATCGAAGGAAGACCCACTTTTCTGAACTGATTTCAACAACTGGGCCACTCTATTACTCTTTAGAAAGATAAATATTATGATTATAAGCTTCTAATGAACTTGTAAAAGCTAAATTTCGGAAATTCTTCTTGATTTCAGAGGATAAAGAACTGAATATCAGACCGCGCTTGACTACGAATCATATTGAATACATACACGCGATCAAAATCTCCCTCTCCCCCATGGCACACACCATATTTTTTTTTTAAAATGCATAATTTCAGCGGTTTTTCATGCCTATGAAGCGGGACTATGAAAAACAGTTGAAATGTCGCATGAGTTATAAAAAGTACTTTTACTGCACGTGTACTTTTATAGTCGGGAAGTGATCATTCGACGTTCTTGGTAATTTCAGGTAGCATTAAGGTGATCTAAATTTAAGCTCTGAACAAAAGATTACGTGACATTAAGGTTCGCACGCGGGTAAACCACGCGACGTGAAATCAACGTTTAAAATTTTGGCACAAATAAAACGGGACTCTGCATTTTTTTACCTCAAATGTTGAACAGATATTTGTAGGTCTGAGAGGGGTGAATAGTCAAAAAGAGGTGAGGGGTAGTCGGTATTGAGAATTTAAAGAAAAACTTCAACTGAAATGTTAAAAAATTTCAAAATGAAATAATTGTGAATACAAAATTTCAGTAAGCTTGAGAAACATTTAGCTTAACCAAAAGCTGTACACCCTTGCTTAAGGTGAAGGTAATTACTTGATCTTATTTCACACATTTCAAACTTACGGTATCTGTCGCAAGTATAAATTGCTCAACGAGACGAGATGCTTGAATTTCGCAAAGAAACTATGTAGTATGATTGCATAAGAAGAAAGGGATTGGTGCATTCGACAGGCATAGGTACAGCTATAACGATACTGAAGTCATTGACCTGCAATTCGTCACTGCTATCAAATTTTTCTTGTATTAGTATTATGTCATGTTAAGTAGTGTAATAAATTCACATTTAAAAGCGGGAAGGGTGTTATTAATTGTAATAGAACGTTTAACGAGACTGAAAACGTCAGAAAACTGAAAGTTGAATAAGTTTAATGTCTAAAATGATTACTTGGAACTAATTGGAAATGCATGTAAAACTAATATATTGTTTAAATGTTAAATTTCAAGTTGAAGATTTAAGTTTATTTTAGCTACTTAAAACGTTGAGATAAGAAAAATATAATGAACATTTTAAATGACTTTTAGATAAAGCATTCTTCACAGATCGGTTCACTGCAAAGTTCTAAAACTAGGTTTATAAAAATAGAAAGTGAAATAATTTCTTATGTCACGATGACGATAATGAGTATGTTGAGTGAGCAGTTTGTGTAAAATGCAGTTAAGAGTTTCTTACGAACTAAAATTATATCAGCAACCATTGCTCGTGTCTATTTTTGTTAAAAATTAAAATATTTTACAAGTAAAATAAACAATTAAATTTATTTGACACATGAACCTCATTTTGAGTTCGTGTTTTAATTCCCCTGTCTAGAGGCCATCAGTCTTGCTTTCTCGTAAGGTCGGTAACTCAGATCCCTATAGATGTATTGTCAATATAACGCACCTGATCTCTTTAATTATAAATAATTAAGTAAATAATCAAAAATGTTTAATGTTCTCTACCTAATTTTAAAGCAAAAAAAAAAAACTCTACAGTTTATTTGCTAAGATTAATAACCCGTCCCGTAATTATTATTAGCGTGATCACGGTTCAGTTGAGTGATTGATTCGATTACTAAGGTTGATAAAGATTGTCATTTACATATGTATCATGTACAAAAAAATACATATTTTTTAAACTATGTTTCAAATGATAAATACCTGCTGCTCTCTGGTTAGCTTTTATGTGAATCACACTTTCTGTCTCCGAGTCTGAACCTAACCAGTAGGTGGTGCCACTGCGATCAGAATCGCTTTGCAAATCGTCTGATGTTTCCTCGAGAATCGTCTCCAGGAAGTCAACTTGTTGCATCAGTAGAGTATCTGTAATCAACAAACAATAAAAATTAATTATGACAAAAGAACTTCTGGTGAAGCTTAATAAAAATGTTTTAAAATTATTTTAAATTTGAATGTATAAGAATTTTTTTGAATGTATCCTAATGTAATAAAAATCTTGACCTCGAAATAATGAGAGTAATTTTTATTCCGACTACTCATTCAGTTATTGAGTCTTGTATCGAGCAAAGTCATGAATCGGAAAGCAGGAAGTTCAACATGTTTTTGAAGTTAATCAGATAAGTTTGGCCTCTGAAAGAAAATATGTATCATGGACCATAGTTAATCGCACGTCGCTCGAATGAGTCAAGTCAGTTGGCGATATAACACACAAACTAGGACACTTTAATGAACTGCAATCGCGATAAGTATCAACGTCTGTGTAAGGCATTCTATTCTAGAATTTCGTCGGCGAAAGTGAAACGGCACTGTTCAATGGAAGCGGCACGAGATTCTCATCGTCCACCATACCGATGTCAGTCATACTTAAAACGCTCAGCAGACTTAAATATTTAAACAAATAACCCTTTCATCCTCTTTCTTAGACTCATTAAATAATTATCATTATTACCAAACAGAGATTTAAATTTAGATTTGATCTATTATGATTATTTTATCTATTATTATTATTATTATTATTATTATTATTATTATCATTCTATCTAAAATGATTATCCGGATGAGCAAAAAATAAAGCTGATTTTTTGTAATACATTCTTTCAATTAATCAAACCTAGAACTTAATTACGTGTTCCTGATATCATTTTGCTAATAACCATGAATAATTCATAGACTGTGAATTAAAATCATGGATGCAAATCAGTAGAGTAATAAGTGTGCATTTTTTTTAATATTCCACAGAGCAAGCATATTACTTTTATTATTTTTCAAACGACAGTCAATAAGTGTGAATAACTTGATCTTGATAGTTTCTGGTTTCTGCTGCAGAGACATGAGTCAGTGCATAACATATATAAGCATCAATTTCCAGGTACCTCCCGTTAAAACAATCCATAAAAAGAATAAATGATGTAAAAGACAAAGACAAAATCGCAAGAATGCTGACATAGGTAAAAACTAAGGTCATCTTTTCAGGTTTAAAGCTTTTAGATAGTAAATCGTTTCTCGTTCTCTTTCCCAGTGATTGAAATACAAAAAGATAAAAGAGAAAAGCAAGGTAAAAAGAAGGATTTCTGGACTTGAATCTTCCTACTACTTGATCTGCTACTCGATTACAACTTCATTTACCTTTACAGAACTGCTAATCATTCGCGGAAACCGAGGCGGAAACCAACGATTTCTTTCAAACATAAAGGAATTTCAAGATATTTTATTTTAAAAATTTGAAGAAGTTTCAAGATGTTTCACTAAATTTCAAGACAACACTTGTAATGAGTTTAAAGATTTTCAAGCGATTTAAAGCACTTTGGACTATTTCCTTGTTATTTGAATTAAAAGCGGAAAAGTTTTTTCAAACTGTAAATGACTCGGAATTATCCTATAAATCCAATGTCAATAAATTTCCATATGATGATTCAACTTTATCAAAAAAAAAAAAAAAAAGATAAATAGGTGAGGATCTGTGATGTCTGTCATCCTTATTTATCAATGAATTCAGAAGCAGCTGCGAATTCATTCATGAAAGGGTACATATTTGTATTGCAAACATCGTAATTACTGGCATCGTATCCTGCCACTTGTCTTCTAGAAATAGTGGTTCAGTGACCCGTTATCAAGTTCTGCAGGCCAAAAAATCTATACGACAGATATCTCTTTCCTTGAGATAACCATTTTACTACAGTATTTAAAACGACATAAGCGACAAATTTGAGAATGATAATAAAACAATTATTTGATTATAATGTACGTTCGGAATATGTTTTGTAAGTCTGAGCTAAGTAAAAATAATTATACAAATTGAGTGAATAGTTCTAGCATGACAATCAACGGGTTTGATGTCCGGTCACTCTGCTGTGGAAAAAGTCGCATTTTGTTCTCCATAGTTCAAGGCTGTTCAGCCCCGCCTTTGTAGCAAACAGTACTAATGACTAATAATTAGTCAGTCTTAGACAAATTGCAAGCTAATTTTAACCTTCTTCTCATAAATTGCCTAACACGAAGAAAAGTATTACGAATTGCAAGAGAAAGAATTTTTTTACTGTAAGTTGATATATTCAGCAGCTCATCAAACAATTTGCACCCAACCAACTTGATTTTATTACACGATATAAATTATAATATATTTTCAAGTAATAAAACTAAGTTCCGTTTGCCACACAAAATGCACTCTCTCTTATACTCTCACGTTTATAGACTTTCCTACAATAAAAATGGGTCGTTAATATGGTAATATGTTGAAAAGATACTGAGGTTAACCAGTTCATGAGAAAAATGTATCTGTATAATAGCGAGCATGCAAAGTCACACCTGTTTAAGAATCTATGCTTATAATACTTCATAATATACCACAACGATTTCAATATACTGAGTGAAGAAAGAATCTACAATTTTTAACTATACCTTTCATTATTAACACCGATCTATCTTTACTTCTCAACTCTTCAATTGAACTAAGTCAACTTGTGAAGGGCACAAACCAATTAAACGACACAATTAAACTTCACCTTTCATTACAAATAATTAACTCTCGCTAATATCATTTGTTTACTTCGTTCAAGTTAGGCGTAATCAGCTAGAGTGCGCGAACGGCGAGTCCAAGTATGGTATTTTCCACGAGTATAGACACGACCCGATAATACTATCACAATAAAAACGCATGCATCTACTAACATCAAATTCACACCCACCCACAACAATCGTTTAGCTAAATACAATATCGTAGATTGGATGGATTTGAAATGATACATTTCTCCATTTCGAATCATTAATGAAGGACGAGCAGAGCCAGACATTCCAGTTTCAAGAGCTCAACTCAGCAAAACTGTTTTCTATCTACTCACTCGTGCGTTAATTTCTTAATGAATATTCTACAAACTCGCTACCTGATGCAGCATCACTGCACTGCTTCATCTGATTAATCAATTAGCTTCGTGATTATTGCAGTGTAACTTACATTACGCATGATGCGACCATTTACTGCCTTATTAAAGCACAACTAATGCGAAACTGATGTGGAAAATTAGATCTAGGAGATATTTACAGACATATCTATAATAAACTTCATGGATATACAATTTTTCATGATATCAATTTTTCCTAAAGTGAGATGCAATTTAGGCACAAACACGTCATATTTAGAATTTTTATTACTGAAAATACATAAATTCTACCAAAAGCACATAAGATATTCCAGTTTACAAAAAAAAAAAAAAATATATATGATACTTTAATTTCAATATTTTTAATGCAATCCAACTTAAATGGCCTTTAAAGTTTTCTCTATTCTTTTCTAAACTAATGAAGGCAAATTTAATATTAGCTTTCTCTGTATATAATTTAACATTAAAAAGTATAAAAATATGCAAAACCAAATAAAAATAAAGAATAAATAAAAATAAATAGTGCTTGTTTGATTTATTATAAGTATCTCCCCCTGTGCATTGAAGATTTTCCAGGTTTTCTAGAGTACTGACCACAGCAATGTAATCAAAAGAAGCAACAGGCGAGAAGCAACAGGTGTTTTCCACGTTCATGACGTGCAATGCGGCAAAGCACCTCAGCACTCATGCAAGACGAATTGTAGTATTGCAGATTGCAGAAGAGTTTTAAGAGTCGAGTCTGGCCTCGCATCGAGCCGCAAGGTGTAAGCAGAAAACTAAGAAAACCAATCGCGTGCGCCAACTTCTCGAAGGCCGTAGCTCCAATGGAATATCGAGTCCGGAAGAACTACATTTTTGTTCTCTACTCGCGTACATGCTCGACAGCAAAAATGTTTACATACCAAATAGGAGTCACTCGAGTTACGCCTCTTTAATTGCGTACTAGTCCCTTTGAAAAAGATGTATGAGCATCTCTTTTGTTTCATTTCAGTTATTCTCACACGGATATATACCTATACCGAGGTCTATACAAAGCCTGGATGAACAGTGAAATTGAAAAATAGGTAGAAGTGAGACATGTCATTACATTTAAAAAATGAAATTTTCAAAAGAACGTTTTATAAAATATGAGATTTCTAAAATACGATCAAATTTTCTCATTTTTTATTAAGAATAGGAAGACCCGTGAAAAAGATTTGAAAGGTTTATGAGTAGTTTTGTTTGTGGCGTCCCGAAATAACCGTACTTATTTTTACAAAAAGTCAAATATAAATTCATAGCCTACGTCAATGAACTAAATACAGTTATAAAAGTTTCTAAAAACTCAGAGAAGATTTCTCAAGTCTTTGAAATATCTCGTGGAAGTGAATTGAAATTGAAAACGACAATAAAACAATGAAAGTGCAGGAATTTGAATGACACCTCAAAACAGATGAAATAACAAAAATATTCATAAACTAAACGAAAATGAAATTATTCCATGTCACAACAACAATATAATGTCTCTAAAACTTTAGCATTCCACCGGTTATCTTCATGACACTATTTTTTTAGATAAATTATTTTAATAATAATAATAAAAGCCTAATAAAATGCAACATTTTTAGCCTCTACTTGAACATCATTGATAATCTCATAAATGCAAAAAGTTACTCCAGTAACCAAATATCGAAGCTGCCAATAATCCCAGCGTCTTTATTTTTACATCTTTAAAGTAATTAATAACTTAGTTACATCTTGGAATATTTATATTCCAAATATTCTAAATATTCTTAATATATATTAAGTATATTAATATATTTGAAATACGAAATTCTAAGCTGCCGATAACAACCCTCACACTGAGAAACTCTATGTTAGAAAAATTACTAATATCGATAGCAAGTAGGGTCAAAGTCCCAAAATTGAGACATTTTAATACAGAAAATAATAAATTTTACTATTTAAATAGCAAAAATTACTATTGAAATAGTAAAACTTATTATTTTTTTAATTAAATTAAAAATGTCTCAATTTTAGGATTTTGCCCCTACTTGCTGTCGATATTAGTAATTTTTCTAACACAGAGTTTCTCAGTGCACAATTACCTTATTACTTCATAATTAAATTGAAATTTATCCCTTGATGCATAACATAATTATTTAGCAGACGAAGCCATTTGCATATACCTACACAGTTATTGACATTTTAGTAGTTTCTCAGCTCAATTTACGAAAATGAAATGCAATTTAAACTACATATTTATTACAGTTAACTTGATTATGACTTATATTCTTGAGCAAAACTATTAATAATAATTATAGACTTCTTAATGAATATTAGAATCTAAAAGCAGGATTTCAATTAAGATAATCTGACAGATTTAGAAACAGCCTATTTGAAGAAGTTATTATTTTATTCCAAAATAAATATATTTGGACCGAAAATAATGAATTAGGGAAACATGGAACCTCTGATCCCGGATCAAACATCACCCCCCAAGTATAAATTGAACATGACGTCGACTCGTCGTAGTTTATACGCTCTAGATACCGTTTGGACTCGATCATTACCGCCATTTCCATCGCTTAGAAAATGGCGTGGCTTTGCATACAGATCGTATGTTAATGCTGTTAATATGTAGGCTACTTTCCATCGAATTAACTAAGGTTCCAAGGCGAAGTTAATGAAAAGCTACGCGGACCATAAGCCGTCAAAGAGGCACCAATAGAAGCGATTGGCTGTATGTTAGGTGATGCGAATTTCAATTCATGAATAGCGATGCAGAGAACATCTCGAATCTACGCTTAATTGGACTGATTGAATGCAAAAAATTTAATCAATCACTGTCCTTCAGAGAAAAATCTACGGATAAGATCAAATCTTTCCTCTTATCGATTGAATAAATTATAAGGTAAATGTTCTAAAATTCTACTTTTATCAGTATTTATGCATCTCTTTTATTTTTCTCTAGGTTTTAAAAATTAATAAACGTTCAAAAAGAAGTTTCAACGAAATGAAGAAAATCGCGTGAAGAAGTCTTAATTCGGACTAACTGCTTAGATTAATTGAGACTGAAATAACTACGTCGATCTTACAATTTCACTTAATTGGTTTAAACGATCGAGATAATGAGAGACAAGTACTTCTTAAAATCGTCAACACGATTCCAAAAAACAGCCGATATTTTAAGTCACATGTCACTAAAAAATAAAATTGTTGAAAAAGTATTAGACTTCCGAAATAATGATAATTAGGAAGAGAAGTAAAAAAAACCTATTTGGAAATAAAATATGACTACGCCATTGAATGCATTCTTCCGTTGGATCGCCCCTTTCGTTATAGTTTACATACAAACTTTGCATCCCTATGAGATCTGTATCTATATGGAAACCTTCAAAAATAGAGACGCGTGAGAGAAGAGAGTCTGAAGACGCAGACGAATGCGCACTTCCGGTCGTTAAAACTGGATGTCTTATCGGACTAGGGACTCCTCAATTCTGCACGTGAGAAGTGCTTTTTGCACATGTAAATGAATGAAAGTTGCAATTAAAGAGTTAAAACTCTTCCGAGTAAAATTCGACGTAAAATTTCAAAATAAAAATACATAATGAAAATACTGACTTATAATCAAATTAAAGCCGCAGCATTATATGCAATCTCTAAATATTATTATTATTAAGGTGCACTTCTCGTGATTTCACAACTATCAAAAGTTACACAATTTCCGACAATAAAAAACCAAACAAGAGGAAGTCATCTTTTTGACTCTCAAAAAATTGTAGATTTCAGATGTACATATTCTTACGTAATTAAATTTAACATAATGGACTTGCAGTTAGAATAGTTTGATTTCTAACGTTTTATGAATACGGAAACAACTGTTATGTGGTTGTGACAACGACAGCTATGTGACAACTATTATTAACTAGTTGTCAATACTTTTCAATCAAAAAAGAAAAAGGAAATATTTAAATTTGCGATGAAAGAAGAAAAAATTACTAACCAAAATAGAGTAGTTGATTTTTAAGTAAAAAAGAAATATTTTTACCCAAAAATATTTAAATTTTCAACCTATGTGAAGCATTTTAAACTAAAAAATTTGATTTTCAACCAAAAAATTAGATTTTTTATTTTTTCTACGAAAAAATATGAGTTTCAACAAACTGGCTAAATATTAAGGGCATGTGATACTTTATTATAAAAGCAAATTAGTTATACCAATTATACACTGATAATAATAAATATTTTTAGTAAATAAGAGTCAATAAACCTTTGCCTCATATAGACGAAGGTTTATTGACTCTTATTAGCTAAAAATATTTATTATTATGAATGTATAATTGGTATGTAAAACTAATTTGCTCTTATAGTAAAGTATCACATGCTCTTAAACAAAAGAAGTGAATTTTTAATGAAATAGTTCATTTTTCAAAGCAAAAAATGAATTTTCAACAAAAAAGATCAATTTTGATCAGAATTGTTGAATTTTTTAGCAAAAATAGTTGTAATTTCTTATGGCGTAAAAAAAAAAGAAATTCTTGAACAATGAGAGAAAAACAAGCGATTAGAGGAAAAGCTGTAAAACATAAAAATTCCATCCCAATATGCAATTTTCTTCTGATTTGACTACATATACATATATAGTATATCTGAGTACCTAACCACAGGAATGCATGTTAAACTCACTGCTAAGAGAGGAAGGCCAGTTATTTTTTTACGATCTATTTAAATATAGGTGAAACTTTGTTTGAAAGTCCCGGTTATGTAAGAGAGACATAGAAGTGCGTGACGTAAACTAATTAGAAAGAAAGAAAGAAAGAAAGACAAGGTAAAAGATAAAAGAACAAACCATTAGCGCGTAGATCCTCGTGCGTGGACTGAAAACTGTTATGATGTTGGATTTGGAAGCCGTAGGCCGGAAGCCAGGGGTTCGGTCCGTTCACCAGGTCCATGTCCGGTCCCATCATGAAGTTCGAGGGGGATTCTTCATCAACATCATTCTGACGAAAGCTGATCGTCGACGTCGACTCGCTCATCTCCGTCGGGAGCACCTCGTGATCCTGACTTTTTTCGTTTCTCGTTCATTAACCGCTCCGTCGAACTGTGAACCCCCTTTCCGCCTTTCCTCGAGGGGCTTCATGAGCTCTTTCCAGAGGTATCCGAGGCAGCCAGCCCTCTTCATCGACAGATCGGTAAACCAGAACCAGCCCATTTTAAATTCAAATAAAATACCTTACACCAACGGCGAAACGATTCTAGCATGAGAATCACAAGGAACATAAAAATTGTCGAGGGACCGTTCACTCGAAAATTGATTCTACATGATTCTACTGATTCTGAAACGATTATAAGTAAGGAAAATCATTGATTTCTCCAGTAAACGGTCCTTTGGAAATTGTGAATCTGTTTCGCCATTGTGTAGAAATATGCGAGGTCAGGGTCACTCTAGAAACTTCCGGGCCCCGAAAAATCATTGCTAAATCACTGATTCAATTATACTATATTAATTTGAATAGATACAAAAAGAATCCAAAGAGCGTTGACGCCACTTTCATTTTAATAATATCAGATCTTTATCAGCCATAGATTAACTCAAATCATTAAATTATAAGGTAATTAAGAATTGATACGATATAGAAAAGTCGATAAATATAATCAGTCGAGAGGTCAATGATACTAAGTTCCATAAATAATTAGAGATTATAAACAAGTTTCCTGTGATTTGCTTACCTACAACAAGAAATATTTAAATCAACTTGGAAGATGTATTAAATATTAGTCACGATTCAAAACAAAATAAGACAATTTGACCCAAGAATTCTAATTTTAGAATAAGTAGTGATAAGATTGGGATTCAGAGTAAAGTGCACATCAGTTTCATAATTTTTGCACTGCTATTAAAATGCAGTAAACGCAAACGTTGATACCGCAATGTGGTTTAGTGTATAATACATATAAAACCTCAAAGAAGATTCTTGTTTACTAGCAATCGAATCGTCCTTGATTTGCGATCAAATGAAAATGCGTCGGTTGCTTGAGTCAAGTCTGCCCACTGTACAGTTTATCTTTATTATATGGAGTAAAAAATTAATGTTATAAGGATCGGCTAGTCCGCCTTTTCTTAAAACTTTTGAAAGGATTTCAATATTTCAATTATAAACCCAGAAAACTCTAAGCCGTATAAGCATACCATAAAATAAATATCGGATAATTAAATTGCAAATTCACCAATTCACATTACATATGTATTTATGATTCATACAAGTACGCAATATTTAATTAATTTAATATAATTATACTCAATGATATTGACTCGGATATTGAATCAAGTTTTACTGATAATTATGTAAATATTCTATATTTCAGATAAAAAAATTTTATTTATTAAACTCTTTTATTTCTTTTTACCTAGAAAGTATTATGGTGTTAAATCCCGTTTAAAACTTAAAAATAGAGTTTAATGGTTATTAATCGGCACGTTCAAGCTATTCGAGTCGATACGCCTGACAAGGTATATAATTACACCTGGTGTATTTTTATCGATTAACGTCAGTGGGGACTCAAGATCCCAAGAAGAAGTCAAAAAAAGTGGCAAATACTTGCCGAAATGCCTTATTCGCTTTTCGAAACCTAACGGATCATCCTTGTAAACGTCGCTCGAGTAAATCTCAATTGACTTGGAGAAAGAAAGGAAGATGTCTATCGTTCACCGACCCGAAAAGTAGACGTCAATTATTTTCGCTATGCCTATACTTTTTCTTATTCTTAACTCGAAAAGAGTGTCAAACTACTGTTTGTACCCTAGACAATAACTTCCTGATTCACTGAAAATTATGTACAAAATTTTTTTTAATGAAGTGAAAAGACGATAGTGACCACAAAATTCAATAGCCCGTTCGTTTATATTAAAAATTATATATATATAATTACACTTTCAACAAAAAAGGTAAAGTCAGTATTCAAATGAACAACGTTAAAAAAAGGAGAGTGACTGTGAAGTCTTTAACCATTGAAAAACGCTTTTAATATAAAAAAATTCTAAACATTCTATTTACTTTTATCGTAAAAAAATTTATTAATCGGATTAATTCTTTCCTGATCTTATTAGTCCCTAGTCGCAACTTTTTTATTCTCAATTGATAATGTAAATTGAGATTCGTATAATGAAAGCACAGACTAGAATCTTAATTAACTCGAAATAAGCCCTGATATGTTTTTAAATAGCTACTTAAATAAATCTTCACAGAGCTTAATGGAAGTGTGATGACCTTATAAGGGGTGTGTTTGAGCCCTAAGCGAATAATTAATTACGATGGATAATTATAATTATTATAATAAAATGTTAATATTTTAAAAATATTATAATTAACTATTGAATTAATTTTTAGAAAAGTAAAGAACATTCCATCAAAAAACTTTATAAAGGTCTATTTATGAGAGTTCCTCTTGAGTTTAATGTAAGCACAGGACACTATAAATTGTTTCCAGACATTAAAACAATCTTAAGTGTGAATTAAGCTGAGAGTAAACTTGCAGCACATAACGGTACCAACTTTGCATCAAGACCTTTGCTTTTATCCACTCATTCTATAGAACTCGAAACTCCACATTGCGCTCATCAAGGACCGTGCTTTCTTATTCCTTAAAAGACAAACCATTCCATAAAAAATAACGGTATCCGTATCTTATTCCTACTTTTATTTCCTTCTGTCAGACTTCAATTTTTGCCTGTACATCTTCCTATCAAAAACGTGTTCGACCCACTTTCAATAAGAGCCAACTGCTCACGCTTACGGTTTTCGAAGAGTCTCAGTCGTAAACCTTCGCTAATAATCACCTGCTCGCAATTCTACTGCTGTTTGGTTGTAATCACAAAGTTAATTTATGACAGCTGCCAAACAGCGAATGCAACCACGGAATGCAGGTGTTTGATGCAAAATGGAAAAAGGGAAATTCTACTTTATCAAATTAATATAATGAGGGAGAAGTTTAGCGAACATAAATAGGAGAGAGCGTTGAGAATAAAAAAACGCCTTCTATAAAATGTACCAGAAATTTTGAATGTTCAAATGAAGGAAATACTTTTATGAAAATATTATTTCATTCTGAAATATTGGTCCAACTAAAAATAATAATAGGCAATACAAGTTTCTGTTACACAGAATTATTTTTTCAATGGAAATTAATCAACAGTTTAACACTGTTTCTAGTTCAAAATGCAATCAATGCAAAAATTCTTTTATTCGAACGTTCAGATCTTCAACCATATTTTCATTAGGTGAAAAGGTTTACTATTTTTAGATTTTCATGGAAACGAGAAACGGTGATATATTTATAAAGATTTATCAATTGAAAATTGATAAAAAAAAAAGATCAATAGGTGACGACCTATGATGACTGCTAAGATTTAGATCATCCCATTCCACAGATTTGAAATGTTTTATTTTACGAAAATAAGGATACAGCAATTTATCCCAGGAGATCTCAAGGACCATTTTAAGATATTCTGAAGATACCTTAGAAATATTTACGAGATAATCTACGAAGATGGAATTACGAAATTATTGGGATATCCACAGGATGATCCTGAGATATTCGAATGAACAGATTGATTCCAAATTTTAAAATCAAAATTCGATCTCTTCATTTTCCTCAACACAAATTATAACTAGACATTTGTTTATTCTGCAGAGATAAAAATTGTGCGTACAGAGCGAAAAAATGCCTAATTATAATACTTATTGCGTAGAACGAAGAGAGAAACATCTGTCAAAATGTAATACAAGTTTCATACTACACAAAAAATTTGAAAAGTAGACAGTTTTCGTTCTATACAGACACTTCTATTTGAATAATAGAATCTTTATAAAAGAAAAGATTACTCAATTCTAATATTTGAATTAATCCAACACCCTTAAAAAAAAATGAAGTTTCAAAAAAGCAGTTGTTTTAAGCACTCTTGAATTGAAAGGCGCGGATTTTTTGACAGGACGGTAAGGATTATTTAGTTACTGGCTCTTCGCGAGTTGGCTGAGAATTTAAGATAAACAGAGATCTTCGGGGCCCGCATAGAAAATATTCCCGAGTGCGACGGCGCGGTGGCGAGGATACCTGTCAGCGCACATTCCACAATCCCACGGTGTGTTCACTCGTTCCGTTGCGTTCGAAATGCCTTTCCAGCGTATCACCACGGCAACGAGTTGAAAGCATCACGTAATTTGCAAGAAAACCCCAAGGAGGAAGAAAACAAAAAGAAATTCAACACTTCACCGTTACACAAACTGGCAACAACCTATGAAGCCCACAATAACAACAACAACACTTTGACCGGGACCGGAGAACACATTCTTCGTCCGGGAGTCGCGACCCGCGTTTACCAGCTGGGGAGGGGGCAGGGTTGGTTTAAATTACGGATTCGCAAAACTTAAAAAGGAGGAAGATGATAAACTCGTGATGAATGGAGACGAGTACGAGAACTAGAACAATGAAGGTGACACACGCGAGGAAGACTACACCGCGGGATAAATACTAGAACGAAACTCTCCGCTTTCGCCTGGGTGTGCAGTGTGCAGAGAGCCGGCCAATCCCCTCTCCTGGTCTTCGCCACGTGGTACGAGTAAGCACCAATGAGAGATGACCACCGGCCATAGACGTAGCTATGTAAGTAAGTGGAGCTGCGTTCACTGAATCAAAAGTCTTTTTTTCTTCATTTACTTTTTTAAAGTGAGAGGTTTTATTGTTACGTGACTTTCATTGAATTAAAAAGGATCTTCCAGCTGTTGCACAGAGGGAGTGAGAAAGGATTAGACAAACTTATTTTTAATTGAGAAAAAGATATTTGAAATGTATGGCGCGATTTGAAATTTGAAGAATACCTAATTTTCTTTCCTTCTATATTTTCAAATTAAGTAATTTTACAGTACTGCCGAACTTACTTTCTAAAAGAACTTTTCTAAAAGAAGTCTTTTTAAAAGAAATAACTTTATTCGTCACTTAGAAACTTCTAAATCTGTCACGGAAACAAAGCCCTAAATGCTCTAGATGTCGATAAATGACAGTGACAGAAATCTGTAATTTGAAATGGCCTATCCGTACCGAGTTTAAAAACCGTTGTACCGAGTGGACAACCTATCTCTTCCCTTCTAGCCGGATAGCACCGATACAAAGAAAATGCATAAAGTGCACGATCGTGTGTAACCGACCGTGCCTCCTCGCACCCTCCTACGCTTCTGGTACATTCACAGAGAGATTTGATTGAGTATAGACTGCACGTACCAAGCACATAATGTAGGTATATCTATATGTATGTACTGCCTTGCATTACGATCGCTGCAGGTAGTAGGTATGCACTATAGCGGTTACACACTACACGTATACATAGTAAGAAACGCACCACGTGCTTGAGGGCACGTACCTGATGATGCATTCCATATTTAACTCTCTATTCATGTTTGTCATCAATCAAAATATCGAAGCTAAGGAAAATTTGATAATTCAAATTTGATTTTGATAAGTCAAAATTGTTCAAGTCTTGATCAAATTGAGTGCAATTTAAAAATCATTTTCAAAGAATACTACAAAGGCAGAAATTTCAAGAGATTTTGAGAGACTGAAATGATTGAAAGTAATTTCAATGCTTTTCAAAAGAATTTCAGAAATTTTCAACAGATTTCGAGACGCTTTAACCCATTAATGTCCAGCCGGACTCATTTTGTACACCTCTCTTCCCGCGCTCATAGCTATTGCATTTTGAGCAAAAAAAAATCTAAAAAAATATATACTTATAGTTTGAAGTCTGCTCTTTCCGGTGGTATTTTTTTTTTCGAAAAATGCAATTTGAAACAAAAAAAAAACATGATTTTCGAAGGATTTTTTTTTTAAATCGAGTTTTCAAAGATTTACAGACTTGGAATCATCTTGGAACCGGTCTAGTTCGTGGACGCGATGTCTGAATTTAAAGAATATGAGGTTGTGAAGTCATTTTGAACAATTAGAAACTTCAAAATAGCGCCGGAATTGCAAAATTTTTGCCAGAAAATTCATGAATTTTTTTCTCAAAAACGAAGCACTTTACGAAGCACTTTACAAAAAAATTACAAAGAACAAAAAGTGCTTAGAATTGGCCAAAGAATACACCTAAATTTTTCCAAAACAATTTGAGTAATTTTTTGGTTTTGCTAATTGCTAATTTTTTTATGAATTGCAAAAATCGCTCGAATCGCTTTGTAAAAATTCAGGTGTATTCCTTGGTACATTCTAAGCACTTTTTTTTCTTTGTAATTTTTTAGTAAAGTCCTTCGATTTTGAAAAAAAAAAAATCGAAAATAATTGGAATTTTTCCAAAAATCTGACATTTTGGAATTTTTTTCTCAGAAACGAAACACCTTACGAGAAAATTACTAAGATCAAGAATTGTTTAGAATTAGACAAAGAATACACCGGAATTTTTTCAAAACGATTCAAGTGATTTTTACGTTTTGCAAATTGCAAATTTTTGATAAATTGCAAAAATCGCTCGAATCGATTTGTATAAAATCAGGTATTCTAAGGACTTTTTGTTCTTTTTAATTTGTTAGAAACGTGCTTAGTTTCTGAGAAAAAAATTCATGATTTTTTGGCAAAAATTTTGCAATTCGGGCGCCATTTTGAAGTTTCTAATTGTTCAAAATGATTTCACAACCTTATATTCTTTAAATTCAGACATCGCGTCCACGATCTAGACCGGTTCCAAGATGATTCTAAGCCTGTAAATCTTTGAAAACTCGATTAAAAAAAAATCCTTCGAAAATCATGTTTTTTTTTTTATTTCAAATTGCATTTTTCGAACAAAAAAATATATTTTTCGATAATTCGAGAGATACCACCAGAAAGAGCACACTTCAAACTATAAGTATAAATTTTTATTTACTCGAAATGCTATAGCTATGAGCGCAGGAAGAGAGGAGTACAAAATGTGTCCGGCTGGACGTTAATGGTTAAAGAATTTGAAACAATTTCAATTGATTTTAATTAATTTCAAGGAACTTAGAAATATTTTTAGGATTTAAGGGCATTGGACACAAATTTTACGCTCAAAATTCAATTTTCTATTTTACTCAACGAAAATTATAGATAAACATTTTTTCGCTCTGTAGCATTAATCCTTTTTCAAATATAAGACAGCATACAGAGCGAAAAAATATTTAGTTGTGATACTTTTTGCATAAAACGAAAAGTTAAAAATCTGATTTCAAAATTAAATATTTTCAATTTACTTTAAAAATATTTGAGTAAGGTATTATCTCTCTCTGTATGCATAATTTTAGTTAAAAATTGATTAATTCTACAGGGGGAAAAAATTCCAAATTTAATATTTGTTAAGTAAAATGAAGAAATCGAATTTTTAGATTAGAACTTGGCTCCAACTCCCTTAAAAAATTTTCAAGAATTTCAAGGGATATCATTTGATTTTAAAAAATCTCGAGGGTTTTCAAAAGAGTTTCAGGATTTTCAAGAATTTTCAGGTGAAAATTACGTGATTTGAAGAAATTTTAAGGAACATGAAAAGATTTCATATTTCAAAAGAAATGCAACGTTTGCAGATGTCGATTATTATCTCGTTGAGTTAAAGCATAATATAAATATAGACTATGCAGTAGCAGTGGTGAATTGAAGATTTAAACTCGGAAAAGAAACTTTCCGGTTTCTACAAAGTTTCAATCTTGAAAAGCGCCGAGGTGACAGGTACCAATCGGGGTGATTTCTTAACGTCAAAATCAAGGGCAAATCATATTTTTCCATTGAAGATCTATCGAGCAGATAACGTCACCTAATGCGAGAATGAAGGTGATTTAGATCACTTCATACATAAAGTTATACATAGAATAATAAAAGAAAGATTGTATTCTAGCGTTATTAGGGGTTTCTATTAGCTATTGAACTTGAAACTCCTTTTGTTAAAAAAAAGCGCGTTAATCGGTGTCAGTAACCTCCCTATAATAAAAATCCTTTCAATGCTCAAAACCCGTTAAACTTGTACGGATTCTCTTTGTTTATCAACACGGTCGCTTAAATTCCTTTATTTATAATTACTTAAAATAAACGTTTTTTGAAAGATATTACTTTTACTATATATTACACTCAAATCGTATTTATATTAATAAACTGAGATCGTTATATGGACCATATATGGCGCGAATTGATTTTGGTAATTGGAGCCTCTTACGAGGAGGATTTTCATCGACGTGGGTGTTTCTTTCAGGGGCCGTCACAGCAAACCAGTTTTCTTAAATTATTCCAGAAGATAAGCTTAAATTGCCCGTGTCAATAAATTAAACTGGTTTATGAATTTGAATTTGGTTAATAAATTCTGAGACTCGTTATACATAGTACAATACTTTTATCGCTCTACGCAATTGCATGAACATTGTAATCATATTCTCTGTTCAGCGAGGATCATAGAATCTATCAAAAAATATTGCTTTTATCTCGTTCTTAAAATCTAATTGAATATCAGAATTGTTACCAATGTGAGTATTCTAACAATGATATTGAATTTTCTTTGAACGTTTTCATTCAATTAGACAAATAAAATGGAAACACAAGTATTTTTTGCTCCACATGTCCTACTGCAATCGATTCGACAGACAATGATGCATTAAAAGCGAAGACTTACGATTACCTCACGACTCCTCGAATTAGCAGTGGGAGATCACAACAAGCCGGTGTTGAGTTTCAAATAAGAAAGAAAGAAAAATAGAGAATGGCTCTACATGGCAAAATATATGCTACGTAAACAATTTCTACATTAATTAATAAAAAAATAACTTCCCACTTTCGAAGATTTGAAAGCATTTTTTAAGCTCTACAAAAAATTTCTAATATTTTTTGTTCTAAATTATCAATTTATAGCATGAGTTGTGACTTTAGCGATCAAGTCCAATCGATACATTTTTTGTTGACCCTTCCCCTAGTTCTCAACTGACATTTAAATAAACGGATACGCCACATGCATCCTTGATTTAACTTTATGATACTGTGAAATGCCGACTATGTATGTTCGCCTACAAATAATTCCACAGTTTGAAGCAAAAAAAACATGATTTTCGAAGGCACTTTTTTAAAAAAAATCGAGTTTTCATATATTTACAGGCTTGGAATCATCTTGGAACCGGTCTAGATCTTCGACGCGATGTCTGAACTTAAAGAATATGAGGTTATCAAGTCATTTTGGACAATTAGAACCTTGAAAAAGGCGCCCGAATCGAAAAATTTTTGCGAGAAAATTCATTCGGGCACTTCGGGCACCATTTTGAAGGTTCTAATTGTCCAAAATGACTTAATAACCTCATATTCTTTAAGTTCAGACATCGAGTGAACGATCTAGACCGGTTCCAAATCGAAAAAATTATTTTTTGGTGGAAAACTGCATTTTGAAAGAAAAAAAACACGATTTTCGAAGGCATTTTAAAAAAAAAATCGATTTTTCAAAGATTTGAAGGCTTCGAATCATCTTGGAACCGGTCTAGATCTTCGACGCGATGTCTGAACTTGAAGAATATCTGGTTATCAAGTCAGTTTGAACCAGTAGAAACTGGAAAATTGCGCCCGAATCGGAAAATTTTTGCGAGAAAATTCATTCGGGCACTTCGGGCACCATTTTGAAGGTTCTGATTGTCCAAAATGACTTGATAACCAGATATTCTTTAAGT